>JAWNKV010000875.1:0-21014 GCA_035041805.1 Amiota mariae | reverse complement strand
CTTTGTTTTGTAACTTTGCATTTTTGCTTGAGTGCGCAGCTAGAAGTTTAAAATACCCTCAACCATGTAGTCCAACAAAACGTCTTCATCCAATGCTATGCTGTTTGACAAAATAATTTTGTCGTTCTAATTATCAACAAACTTTTCGTCGTTCTTCCATATCCGTTTTTCGAATTTACGTAGCATCATTATTTTGTCTTCTTTTACCTCGAACATGTCTTTAATTTGACGTATTTCCGCTCGCATAGCTGCAACGTTGCAGTTTCTGTTATTGCTTGGTCCACTATGTTCAGTTTCTTTAACATCACCGTTAAACATTGTTAGTTTTTGAACATTGTAGTTGTCCTACATATCATCTTAGAACTCTGACCGATCCATACACTCTTGTAATCTCTATCGTAAGGTGTGTTATTAAGACGTTATGGTAATGCTCCTTGTTGCCGCTTAAGGGCAACACGAAAGCCTCGCAATAAAGCTTCATTTGGTCGAGTGTGAAATTATTGTGGTCCAACATTTTTGATTTTCAAAGAATACTTTGAAACAAAAATTTCGGCGTTGGTTAATCCCACTTCTGATGTTGTAGTCAGTTCGATGGTCGGCACAAGACTGTTTTTATTAAGTTCTCTTCACTTAACTCTAGTTACATAATTACTTATAATATAGCTTACACTACTGATAGAGGCATGCTTACGACAAGAGAGAGAGAGAGATGCTTACAAATGTAATTTTTTTTTTCAAATATTAATAAAATATGTAAAAGGAATGAAAAAGGAAGCTTTAAAAATTATTTGCATACACTGCAAATTGTTCTCAATCAGATTTTTTTCACAAAATGACCTCTGTGTGAACGTTCGCTGAAAAAGCAAAATTTTTTAAGCAGTGCAAATCGGGCATAAATTGGCTATTATTGTACATTGAGCAGAACACGGTGATCTCGAGAACTCAAGCAAAACACTGTGTTCTAATCAAAACACTGTGTTCTAATGGCAGTGCTGCCAGTTTTTGGTCATGTCCGCCTTTTTCTTTTGGTCATTCTCGACATTAAATTAATTTTAAATTGTATTTTTTTTTAAATATTAATAAAATAAAGAGCAGAAATGAAAAAGGAAGCTGCAAGAATTATTTGCACACATTGCGAATTGTTCTAATCATGTATTTTTTACACAATTTCCATTTTAATTTCACACAATTAGCCACAACGTTCTATTTGTATGTATAACCAAAACAAAAAAATATAAAAAAATCAGCCAAGTGTGAGTCGGACTCGCACATGGAGTGTTCTGTACCATCGTACAAGATTTGTTGCTTAAAAAATTAAATTATGTGCACATTTAACAGATTAAAAGTATACTACAAAAAACAAAAATTTGTTAAAGAAAAGGTTAAATTAAAGGACAATGCTTCAAAAAATGTGTATTTTTAGTATTTTTCGTTCTACACACAAGTGAATTAAACACTCTGTGAAAATTTCAACTCTCTACCTATTACGGTTCATGAGATAGAGCAGGAGACGGACGGACGGACATCGTAAGCTTAGTAGTAGGGTCCCGGTACCTCCCTATGGGTACGGAACCCTAAAAAGATTAACTTGGCTATTCCAAAGTTGTAATACTCTTCACGCCCTTTCTAGTAGTCAGATAATTGAAATTTAGAAGGTTGGTGGATATGAGTCAGACACTTATAGTGTCCATTTCAGTTCCATAGTACAAAAAACAAAAAAGTTTTTCTAATAAGAACTTTTATTTGGATCCCGGTTTTTATGGGGAGCACCCCCTTAGTGATCCGAGGTTCTTAAAATGTATATGGTTGGTGATATAGATCAGGCACTTATACTGCTCAAATTTCAGTTCATTAGTCAGAGAGATATTCGGACATGGCTAGATCAATTCGTCTTGTCACGCTGATCAAGAATATATATACTTTATGGGGTCTCCGATGTGTCCTTCTGTGTGTTAGAAACTTATAATACAATTCACTGCATGAAGAGTATAAACAGCTGTTCAGAACACAAAACGACAATGTAGTAAACAACACTAAACAAGAATGCAGCGTGTTCTGACCAATGTAAATTGCCTATAAAATGAGATGCAAATATTTGTGTGTCTACCGTGCTTAAATATCGCTTAAAAATAGTGCCCATTGTTGTTGCATGTTTTGTTGTTGATTTTGCAGGACTATTTGACAGTATGAAATCAAATTTTTCTATGAGAAATTTATAAGTGCCGATGATGATTCTTTGGCATAAGCTATTATACATTAAAATCTCCCCCAAGAGATTTTTTCTAAGCCAAGATTAAAAAATGTAGCGCTTTAAATATGACTTAGTTTTTTCTTTTCTTTCATTCAAAGCTCTTGATAACAACATATTGTGTCCGCTCTTTCTTTGTGAGCGATTTGTTATTATAAGTCTATTTGATTTTTTTCTTTTCATTTATTTAGTTGCTTCAATGCAAGTAGTATTATGTTCGAAAATGTAAACTTGAAGCTCACCATTTTTAAGCTTGACTTATTGGCAAAGAAGATGACTTATAGGCAAATCGGCACGAAACTTGTAATTTCGGTGGGCGTGGTAACGAAAAAAAGAAAAGATGGCGCAATGGAAGGTACAAAAAACGACTTAGTCGAGAACCTACTTTGATTGTTTTGATCTTAAAAATACTCGCCACATTGCCGTAACAACCGAAGGAATCAAGAAAATGTTGCGAAAAAAGAGGTTTCACGGCCACGAAAAACGAATACTAATGAACCAACGCCACATATTTTTACGGTTAAATTTTGCGAAAACCTATAAAACTATATTGAAGATTGGGTAAAAGTCATTTAGTCTGATGAGCTCAAAATAAACAGATTTGGTTCTTTTTGTCGCCAGAGTCAACTAATTGATCACATGCCTTTTTTAAGTTTTCTTTTTCGAAAAGTACATATGTATGTATGACATGAATGTACATACGTTATTCTTTTTTTGTTTTCATAAATAGTATAATATTGTTGTTTTCCATTTCGAATTTGAGGTAAATTGACATTAATTTAAAAAAGTTACAGCTTAATAAAAAAATTTCGTCATACATGTGATCAAAAAATTGAGTCACTGTATATGTAGCTTGTTCTAGAGTATGAATTCCAAAATATCTGTACATCTATACACCTAATCATAAAACAAAAAATATTGATTATCCACTTGCGTTACGTTAAAAGATCACGCATTAAAATTATATCGAGGATGTCGCCACGAACGCTAGTACACTCTAAGCATATACGTATGTAGATGTCAGATCGACTGTGAAAATTTATGATTTATATTTGTTAAAATCGAAGTTAGAATTATTAATCATACTTTTTCGAAAATTACATATGGTGTTCTTCTTGTTGCTAACAAATTTAAGCAGCCTTAGACGAGCGGGACGAAGTGAGCGGACGCATAAAACAAGCAAAACATTGTTTATGTTGGTTCACGCTGCATCCTCTGACAATGAATCCTTCAAGTAATGGAATAGATGTAAATCGGTCAACCTCGTACAATTATGGACACGTGCAAGGAACTCAACTTTAAACGGTGGCTGACTATTGGTAATTTAATAATTGGAAGCTTCATTTCCTTCGGTGCAATCTGTACCGTCTGATTCAAACCCATTTCGTTGAATGCAGTCGATGCTGCCATAGCTTGTGTACGTTGCAGGTTCAAGTCGCATCTCCCTCGACATAAGTCTCCTCTAGCTCATCTCGCATTAGAGGGCTTGCATTGAGTGAAAAAAACGGCTTTGAGTTGCGTATGTCAAAAACGAATGAATAATTTTTTTCACTTGTTCAAAAATAACACATACAATAATAACCAAAACCAGAAGAGTGAAAAAAATTTTGTATCTTTCGCCTTTTTCGTGTGTTTGTTCATTTCGTTTGGCTTGCGTAGAGTGAGGATGAAATTTTCATACTCATTTTGACACACATGCTCACATAAAACCATAAATGAATAGAAATCTCAAACAATTTGCTTTGCGACCGATTTTTGTGTTATGCGTCCGCTCACTTCGCCCCGCTCGTCTAAGGTTGCGTAAATTCGTTAGCAACAAGAACATATGTACATAATAGATGTAATGTAATAATGTACTTTAAAAAAGTATGATTACTACTAGTAATCGTTGAGAGTTGGTGCATAAAAAGTAGTGTCTTAATTCTCGCGTATGCATTTTACTAATACTATGAGAATTGATTATATTAATGTAGTACATTATCAGAATACATACAGAAGTGCGCGATATGATTATAATCATTGCACATGTTTACTCTGTATACGACACAGCGTTAACCCAAAATTTTTTGGTACCTCCTGCTAGGATTCGTTCAACTGGTGTACAAGTGGATTTGTTTTGGATATATTCTGGTCGACGACTTCTTTAACTCAAATGCAAGGTGAGTGCAAATTTTAATATTAAACAGGTTATTTAGTGCTATAATGGATTTGACATATTTGAATAATGAACATCATTAAGAAAAAAGATGCAACATTACGTTCGGATATGCATTTAACGGTGAGGTCCAAGTTGCTACAGAGGAAGTGAAGCTTCCAATCTTGATCGGAAAATCTATAGACTGGTCAGCGATCAAGGAAGTGTTCTTTGCACGTTCCCATAATTTCACAAGGCTGACTGACTTATATAGATTCCATTATTTGAAGGATTTGTTATCAGAGAATGCAGCACGGGAAATATAGCATTTGACATTAATAGAATAAAATTAGAAAGTGGTATGTTGCAAAATTTCTATGAGAGTTTTAAACGATGATCCAGAGTTGCCGAAATGTTTTTTGCAAATTAGTTGGTATCTTTGTAAAAAGTTGGAGTTTATTTAAAGCAGATTTTAGTTCACTACTTGATGAAGAAGTTACCTGGGAATTAATGTTTGGAATGGGAAAGATCGCTTTTCTCGACGCAAAATTATCGATGCGCAATACCGAATGACTATTTCGTCATATTCGAGTAGGGTTGAGGGACATCCCATCCGATATTGCTTAACATTCAACGATATATGTGTCGGCATCATGTGGTAGTCGGCATAATTGTGCAAAGTGGCAAGTAAAAAAAAAAAAAAAAAAAAAGGAAAAGGTCACCACTTTGAACGTGTCGAGCATAAAAAATAAAAGAAAAAAAAATATAGCCACATTGGACGTGTTTATGCCGTATTGGCACCGCGGGACCGGTTTGGACAGCCCTGCTACATATGCATATATATATCAGGGTTCCCAAGCATCATTCATTGCGGAGAAATTTGTCTAGCGACTGTGGCTTCCAAAATTGAAGGTGTTTATCAAATTTAACGGCTTGTAGATCGATCACTTAACAATCGACAGCTATTGAATTAAGAGAGGGTTTATTATACGACGTTTTTGTTTAGGTTAGCCGTTCTCCGTTTGCGAGTGAGAACAGCTGTTTTTTGTTTTGGTTATACACTCAAATAGAACGTTGTGGCCAATTGTGAGATATTAAAATGGAAATTGTGTGAAAAATACATGATTGAGAACAATATGCATGGTATGCAAATAATTCTTACAGCTTCCTTTTATTATAAATACTGCTACTTATTTTATTATAAATATAAAATATTTTATATTATAATACGAATACCCTGAAAAAATTATGATTTTTATGTAAGCTGTATTTCTGCTAGTAAATTCGTATTTCTTCTACTTCTTTATTTGCCAATTCGACTCCAAATTTTACAGATATTTTACTGCAATAATTATAGTACATATATTATATTACAATACATTTAATTTGTATTTGTGACAATGTCATGATACAATTCTTTAGTTCTTGCCGCCGTTAACAAAGTTCCTATTTTATTTATTCTAGTCCAGTGGCCATTCGTATGTGGAATTATAAATTAAAATGTTGAGTATTTTTATAAAAGTCCGAAGAGGTTTTTTCACTTGGACCTCATAAAGCAAATATGAAAGGACCAGCGAATGCTCTCAGTTTTTCTATAGACACATGGTATCATCAAACTCAGTTGGAATGTTAAATTTAGAATTCCGCTATTACTGGAAGAGGGAATCCCCTTACAAAATTTATATAAAAACCATGATTTTCCACAACTTCCTTTTGTTTCTCCATTTTTATACTTTTCACGCAGTGAATAGTTGTCATGAAGTTTGTAATACACAGAAGCAGACATCGGAGACCCCATAAAGTATATATATTCTTGATCAGCGCGACGAGAAGAGTTGATCTAGCCATGTCCGTCTGAAATTTGTACACTATAACTGTATGACCCATATCCACCAACCTTATAAATTTCAAGACCATCGGACTACTAGCAGGGGCGTGAAGAGTATTACAACTTCGGCATAACTAAAGTTAGTCTTTTTTAGCGTTCCGTACCCGAAGGCTGCTAACGAGGCCCTATTACTAAGCTTCCGCCGTCCGTCCGTCCGAGTCCACCTCTATCTCATGAACCATAATAGGTAGAGAATTGAAATTTTCACAGAGTGTGTGTAGAGCGACAAATACTAAAAATAAACTAAAGTTAAAAAATAGAGGGGTCCCATACAAGAAACGTGTGGACAGTTTTTGTTTTTGTAGTATACTTTTAGGTTGTTGAATATTTCACTTTTGCGACAAAAACAAATTTGCATACATTGTGTTAAATCTTGGCACGGAACCCTCCGTGTGCGAGTCCGACTCACACTTTGCTGATTTTATATATTTCTCCTTAAATTCATATGTATGCCGTTCAAATTATTATTTACGAATATTAGTGTTTTCATTTAAGTTCCCATTACAAAGCTTTCGAAATTTTTGAATTGATATTGTATAAAATATGCTATATACATATGTGATTGACTGACTGCTTTGCCCACGATCATATACATAATATGTAAACTAACTAACTAAATTGTCACAAGTCAAAATTATCAAATTTCGATTTTTTGTTAAAAACAGCATACAATGATCATCCGTAACACCTGTAAAAATTTGGTATTTTGTTCTCTACGCTTTACCCAAAAAAACCCTTTTGATTTTCTTTCATATCACATACCTTCAATGTGAAGTACACACGTGGATGATCAAAACGGCTTTTGAATGACTCACTTTAAAACGCATACATGTTTTGCTATGCCTAATTGTAGTAAATGTGAATGCATGTTGTATTTCGTTTTTATAATGTGTATGTTGTATACATTTAAATGTTTGTATGTATACAAAATGTGAATGAAAGTGAATGTTGGTACCACTCAATTATGTGTATAGCATTTCATTCAGCATTATACCCCTGTATTCATTGTATCATGTCGCTTATGTCGATGACCCTCACTCCACAAACGCTAAACGAAATGAAATAACTACGAAAGAAGACAAAAAGAAACGTCGGCATTGACTCGTCAAATGCTTCCCCATCCTGTCTCGCTTCCTTTATCGACAAGCATACATTCAATTTCATATTAAAGTTAAAATAACAATTTATTTACTACAACAACAATACATACATGCAAACAACAACTATCGCAAAAGCGCTCAGAAATGATCGTTTTGTCCGCAGAAATACGATGTATAAAAAACAATAGGCAAAATAGACGAGAAATAGTTTCACTGGAAATCGACACAACAAGAAAAAGGTCAGTTCAGCAATAAAATTCGCGCAATGCTCGTAAACGAAAATATTCCGAGCATAAAAATGATAAATAAAGAATTATCAGCAAGGTAGCGCTTTCTTTGACACACGACACAACAACCAAAAAATAGATCCTCAAAACGTTCGCGCAATGTTCGTAAACGTGCTCGCAAACGAAAATATTGCGAGCATAAAAGCGATAAATATAATAGATAATTAGCAATAATAGGCAAGAGCGACGACAAACGGTTTCAATTGCAAACGGCACAACTACAAATTTTTCGGTTATTGTTTTGTTGTTGCTTGTGCTATTAAATTTTATATGCATTTCAGTGCAGTCGTGTTATTTTCAGTGCTCCATACAAAATAGTTTACAATTGTGCTAAAAAAAATATAAAAAAAACCAATAGTAAAATATGTAAGTGTTTATTTCAATTATTATTTGCAAAAGAGCCGTGAGTATTACTTTAAATTTTGAATGTTGCTTAATATAGTAGTAAATTAAAATGAAGAAAATAAATAAATTGTGTATTGATTTGTTGCGTGGAGTTGTGTTTTATTTACACAACTAATGTAATATACTAATATAAAAATATTTCACAGATGCTTGCTTTTAAAAAAAAGAAAAAAGACTAACGAAGATTCACAAAACAAACAACAAACGCCGGGAGGATTAGTATATTTTTGTTTACTTACGTATGAATGTAATATGTAATACAATCAAACATTCCTGAATTTAATATTTTCCTTTTTAATTTTGCAGGCTCACTAATGGTATGTTTTGCAAGTGCCGTAAATGATAGTTTTGCTGCCTCAAACTGAGCGACATATGATTCATACTCGGATTATTTTCGGACACGGACGTGATAGTTTTGTCCGCAAAAGTCTTACCAAACGATCGTTTACGAACATTTGGTACCCTGGGTGCTTCTTCTTATGCATTTTCCTTGTCTTGATTTCTAAGCATTGTTTGTTTTGCGTCTGCTCACTTACATACAATACTTTACACTTGTATACAACTATACTCATGTCATCCCAATCTATTTCGCTATACCTATTGTTTCATTTCAAATATTTGAATTTAAAGGCACAATATACACCACTTTCAGTACAGCTGGAGAAACATCGATTTTTTATAAGCTGTACCCATCGATGTTTTTTCTCATACATCGATGTTTTTGCAACCCTACATTTTGTTGGCGCTCTTAAGAAAGGTGACATGACCAATTTGCCTCTAATTTTTTTTTTTCCTTTTATTTTAGTTATTTAAATCATTTTACGTTGAAGGGTTGAGTGTATCTTAATGGATAAATATTTGCAAAGTAAGTACCTAGGAGAAATTAATGATATGTGATGAGTAAGTGTGTGAATTCACAAAAGAGAAACTAATGTCTGTTTTGTCCGAGATTCCCTATGTGGCCTTAACCGCAGATATGTGGACGTCAAAGGCTTACAAGGGTTTCATTTCTGTAACATTTCACATTTAAAAACAAGGAAGCTGTTTAAGCTACCCGAAAATTAAAAGTTCCGACTAACCACACAGCTAACAATATTGCAAACAAACTTAAAATGATTTTAAATGAATGTAATTTAACTAAAAAAGTAATTGCAATAGTAACAGACAACGTTATAACGATAAAAAAAGCATGTGAATTATTAGAAATTCGACAATTTCCTTGCTTTGCACACACAATAAACCTAATAGTACAATACATTTTTCGTCTTCCCAGCCTTAACGACGTGATGTCCAAATGTAAGCGAATTGTTGCCTTCTTATATCAAAATATTATGAAAATGGAACGTGAGTTAAAGTCAGTCCAAGCAATCGAGATATTTAATTTGTTGCAAAAAAGATTTCCAGAAAGGTTTTCGACCTACGAAAACAGGACCGTGTCAAGACTAGCCCTCGATTTAAAAAGGATGCCTTCAACTGTCCGTCGAATGCTGACCAAGCTGCTAAAGCGCTTGAGCAGGAAATACACGCAATTATATTAAAATCCGCAACTCTCAACATCACCACATACTCCAATAGACAGTTCAACAAAACCAAAATTTTCATTTTTGAAATCCAAAATTTCCAATAAACCAAAAACGTTCAGGGCAGATTCAATAATCATTTTGAGGCAATATTTGGAAAAATGCCATCTGCCAGAGGACGAGGATCCACTCATCTGTTGGAATGTATTGTTTGTGTTGTAATAAATATGTTACGAAATATTTTATAAATAATTGATGATGATATGAGCCCACTAAAAGAAATATCAAAAAATATTTATGTGTCCCGGCAACATCCACAGCATCTGAAAGGACACTCAGCAAAGCTGGACAGACCGTATCCGATAGACGCTGGTTTTAGAGCATTTCCCAAATAAAAAATTAAATAATTTTGAAGTCATTTTTGAACATGTAACAACCCAAGAAGAGAATTGCTTATAAATATTATTAATTTAAGAATAGAAATAATTTTGGATCTCGAACACTAAAGGAACATAAGTTTTTTTAATTTGTGTGTTATATACAATATATTGTACTCGTATTTAAGTAAAAGATATGATTACTAAACTATGTATGATTTTAATATACATTGATTTATTTTCAAATTATTCTCAAGGTAAGTCGCCGGTCGATGTTTCATCGATGTTTTTTTAACTCTCTAACTTCCAGACTGAATACAACAAACTCATATACAATGTTTCTTATCGCACAACACACAACATACAAGTTTGGTTGTGTATTCTTAGTTTGTGAATACATTCATGAATTAGAACTTTTGTTGGCAATGTAAATGAGCGATTGCTCAAGTCTAATATGTACAAAAACATTTTTTTTGCTTCTACTGAAAAATTGAAATTTTGAGTTGAGACACTTTAGTTAAACTTCTGTCAGTAAAAATAAATGTACAGATATATAATTTATTTCCGTAAATTATATTTATGAACATCTATGTATAATGTTGGTAATCATCAATAAGCACGTGATTTTTTCATGGAGTTCTTCTTTTTAACACTCCTTTAATTCAATAAATTTAACACTTCAGTAGAGCAATTAACAACAATCAACAACCTTTATTGCACTTCCAACAACGATAAAGACATAACCGTTTGCAAGATACGACAATCGTTAAAAAAATTCTGACAAAAGTTTCTTTTTTACTCAGTATATACAGCATGCCACATAAATGTTTGCAAAATGAGAACATGCACTAAAACTATACTTTTAAAGTATTTTATTTCTGCTCGTTATATTTTTTACATAACCCAATATTCTCGATTTCGAATTAATCACAATAACTTACGTCATTTCGCTCGAATTTGAATGAGACAATATGTTACAAAAATACAAGAACGCGACGAATTCCACACCAACAAATACAACCGTGACCAACGGAGTTTATTTTTTAACTGGCTGGCTTAGGCACCACGATCGATTTCGAGCAAATAATATACTCACTGAACATTTGTTATTTAACTGATGAAATAAAATACATGCATATACATACATATATGTATGTACATGCTCGTAAATTTGATTAAAAATTGTATACGTCGTCTTTGTTACGTAGGTTTATCTGCAGTGAAATGAAAGAATTTTAGTAAAATATACTTCACGCGAGCGTAGATTATATTATGCCTTTAATCTAATGTTTGTAATGTACGGAATCTTACATCGGTGACTCCATAAAAGGTAATGTTGACATGATCAGATTTGCATCGGGAATCAATAAGGATATAACATCGGAATGTAAGGTAATAAGCTAAAAACTTGTGTAAATCTTTGTTTTGACATTTTATAACTTTTCTCAAAAGTCTACGTGGATCTGGGGTACAATAGTCAAGATATTTATGGTCAAACGTCATTGGCTTATGAGCTAGGGAATTGCCGGTATTGCTTTCATAATTTTCTATTGAGACGTTTCCCACCTACATATCAAATTGTGTAAAAGGAACAACCATTTTGCTTTCCACTTTTCGCTCGATCACAAGAACGGTTAACTGTATACAAATTTCGTAGACCAAATTTGTAGAGAATTAATTGGCAAATAAAAAATAGAAAGCAAGATATTTATGAAAAACTGATTTCTGTGACGTTTGACCTTAAATATGTTGACTGTCGTACACCGGATCCAACCAGACTTTTGAGATAACTAATAATATGTCAAAAACAAGGGTCCTCACGCAAACGTATAAATTGCACAAAACGCGCATTTTTGTGATCTCATAAAAAAATTGGTAGTTGTTCCATACAAAAAAATAATTTCTCGTACACGTGATAGAAGTGAATCTTCTTAAAAACAAAATAGGAGAGATTTAGTGTGTGACAGAGAGATAATCACAAAACAAATACAACAACAAAAATTTGCATACAAATTTATTCAATATTTTTAGTGCATTGGTTGTTGCTTCAATTGGTAATACAGATATTAATGGTTTGTGGTAACTAAAACAAGTAACTAAACAATCATGTATAGACCAAAATTTTCACGAAGGAAGTTAGTTAGATTCGTGTTCATGCACATCTCTCCTTTGTATGTATAGATTAGACCTGTGCAATAATTATACAAAATCAGCCAAGTGTGAGTCGGACTCGTACACAGAGGGTTCCGTACCATCGTACAAGATTTTTTTGCTTAAAATATTATATTATGTACGTAATTAACAGCTTAAAAGTATACTTAAATTAACAGCTTAAAAGTATACTACAAAAAACAAAAAAAATGTTAAACAAAAGGTTAAATTAAAGAACAATGCTTCTAAAAATGTGTATTTTTAGTATTTGAACAAATTTCAACTCTCTACCTATTACGGTTAATGAGATAGAGCAGGAGACGGACGGACGGACAGTGTAAGCTTAGTAATAGGGTCCCGTTAGCTCCTTATGGGTACGGAACCCTAAAAAGGTACTTTTCAGTAATCTACTCTGAAATACTTTTGTACGTAGTCAGTTATTAGTAGAGATGATAGTTGTTTGGCCGGATAGCCATCCGAAAATAACCAATTGTTGCCTCTTACAAAGCCAACATTCGTGGGGACGAATTTGGGGCTTTTTTTTTGAGCCAAGTTAGTGCTTCATTGTCTATATAAGAGACTATTAAAAACATACAAAGGTGGACAAAAGTATTTTGACAACACATTGCTGCTCAGAAAAAAAAGGAGAAAAGCAAAAGTTTATGATAATAACTGAGAATAACAGAACGATTAAAATAAACCCTCCCTTGACGTCGATGACCTTTTGCAAACGCACAGGAAGTGATTTTAAAAAAATTTAAATTATTTCCAATGAAATATCGTTCTAAAGTTCTTCGACCTCAAGAGACAGAGTCGGCAGTATCTCATGAAGCTCACGGCACGTTCTGGAACTACTTTCATGAGGTAGCGAAAGATCTTCAGTCTCACGATCAAAAAAAGAACACGATTGCGACGGAGATTGCTTTTTATCTGAAGTCTGTGCTCATTGGTCATGATTCTTATATTTGGTGGTGAGCTAATACTGCGTAACATCCAAACTTATCAAAGTTTGCTATAATTTATATACAGCGCCCTGCAAACAGCGTATACAGCGAAAGACTTTTTTCAGAAGCAGGTCTTGTATACGAAGACAAGTAAAACCGTTTATTGCCTCTTAATGCAAAGAACTTTGTATTCATTCATAATAATTTGATACAGTACGAGTATTAATTTGTATTTATTGTGTAATAAAAAATAATGATTTTATTTGTTACATGGATTAAATAAAGTGACTTTTAAGCTTAAACGTATTTTTTTTTAAATCCGGTATCCGGCCGGATACTTGTTTATTATTCGGTATCCGGTCGAATATTAAATTTGGATACCGGATAGTTACCGGATATCTGTTTCATCTCTAGTTATTAGTAAAAAGAGGAAAATACTATATATGTATAACAACAACACAAAATTCAAGAAGCAGCAAAGCAGAAACAACGCAACGCACTGACTCTCTCTTGCCCTGCTCTCAGTGAACATCATGTATAATAATAAATTGCTTTAAGTTTCAAAGCATTGCTTGAAAAATAAGCTATTGTAATTGCAATTCGTCCTTTATTGAGATTTTCCGACTTTTCCGGTGGATTTTCCAAAAGTTATTGAAGTGAAACTTCTTTAGCGAGGTGTGAGTCCAAAAAAAGCGTTACGGAAATCAAGATAATGATGCTTTAGAGACGAACAGGCGACAAGCATTTGCTTGCGCGTCTGTAGTGTAGAGAATAAGTGTTTGTGCATGAGTAAGAGAGAGAGAGAGATGCCTTACTTTACTCTCTTGCTTGTGTTGTGGATGCTTTGCTGCTGTTGTTGTTGTTGCTGCTGTTTAGTTTTGTACACAATATAACAACAACAACAAAAGGTTATTGGTGCAGCTATAGACCTTCGGATGCTTCGGCTTTGTGCTATATGGAAATGCCAAAGCTTCCGTAGCCACGAAGCGTGCTTGTGTCGTTGATGCTTTGTTGCGTTGTTGTTGTTGTATCAGTAAGGGAGCTGCAAGTGGAAGTATGCATGCAATTAATAAGGAAAGGGAGAGGGTAAGGGAAACAGAAATTTGTGTGTAGTAGAGGAAAAAAAAAAGAATAAATTAAAAAAAAATTTAAATTACGTTAACTTAATTAAAATTGGATAAAAATGGGTAAAGTTCTTAACCTACATCAAGCTCTAAGAAGGAAGCTACTTCTATCGGTCGAAGAAGTCAACTGGGTCGGTTTTATGGGAAAGTTGAAAAGGTGAACCGCGTTGTGAGGAGAACCACCCGACCTTAACTGAGCTAAGGTGCTCCTAGTACTACGAGGGAGACGTTTTTCACTATCATCAACAGGTGGAGGACGGCCTCCTAATACAACATTATTCTGGTGTGACTCTAATGCAATTTCAACTGCCTTCCGATGTAATTCATCACAACCAGATTTATAGCGACCACTGTCAAGAGTAATGCCTATAAAAGAAGCAATATCTTCCTCGTATATTCTGATGTCATTACGAATATTCCTGGGGGGAATAACGCCCATAATAGTGCTATTGTTTGGGTGTAAACTCATACGTGTTGCCAACAAAAACTGCTTAGAAAGCAGCTCATTATGTTGACGAATCGATAAAGCTTTTGATTTCTGGTGGAGATGGTCAATGCTGGCCATCTAGAAGCAACCGGTGACTGTTCTAAGGGCGTTATTCTGACTTACTTGCAGGTGTCCCCATTGAGTATCACTAAGGAAAGGAGACCATACAGGAGCGGCATAGTTAAAGACAGAAGGTCCAATTGCCTTTTAGGTGGTATTCAAAACCTCCTTCTCTTTTCCCCAGGAAGTTCCTGCTAAAGCCTTGAGCACTTTATTCCTCTTAATCACACGATTGAAGGTGTTGTTTGCGTGTGTTGAAAACGTGAGCAAACTGTCGAAAGTACCACCAAGAATCTTTGGATGAGAAACAGTAGGAACCCTTTAACCCTCAACAGTAATGTCCAATTCCATAGAAACCTCCTTAGTCCAGGAGGTAAAAATGGAAGATGTTGATTTGGATGGTGTGAGTTTAAGGTTGTGGCTATAGAAGAAATGAGATTTCCCTGAGATAATTATTTATCCGGCCGCAATTTTCGTCCACATTCACACCCGAGGAAAAAATGGTACAATCGTCAGCATAGGTTACTAACTTGATGCCTGGAGGTGGTAATGACATTTTGGACATATATAGGTTGGAAAGCAATGTGGATAAAACTCCCCCTTGAGAGACTCCCACTTTAAGCTTTCTAATTCTTGACCTCTTGCCTCTGAACTCAACAAATGCTTTCTACCATGAAGGTAGTTTTTTAATCAGCGTTTGGTGGTTACACTCAGTGTGGTACCAAAAAGATCTTGCAGCAAGACTGCATGATTGACAGTGTCAAAGGCTTTCGCCAGATCTAATGTTACCACAACTGTCCTTTCGCAGGGCCTCGCATGGTTGAGTCCATTAGAAATATGTGCTGTGCCCCTTCCTGAAATTATGCTGATGATCTGCAATAGTGATAAGTTCGGAAGAAGCAACGACTCCAGAACTTTAGCCACTGGGGAAAGAAGAGAAATAGGTCTGTAAGAACTACCCAAATCAGCATCATTTCCCGGTTTCAGGAGAGGATTAACTCTTGCTATCTTCCATACGTCAGGGACAACAAGTTGACACATAGAGGAATTAAAAAGTTTGGTGAGGTACGAAATCGCTACTGGTCCCAAATGTTTGAGCATAAACAACGAAACACCATCAGATCCCAGGGCCTTAGAAGGCTTCGCGTTGCGAATCGCAGCTTCAATTTCACATGAACTACCGGCACAACTTAAGGTTAAACCTACGTATGGAAGACCGCTTCTCTCTGCTGTTAGTCGAGGGATGCATAATAAACTGATGGCAAAATTGAGCGGCACATTTTTTAGCATTCCCTATTTGTTTCCCCTCAAACATGACGAAAGATTGAGCTTTACGCTGTGGCGCACCAGAAAGGCGTCTAGTAGTATCCCACAGATTACGAGACCCAGGACTACATGACTCAAGATGATGAAGCCATTTCACTCTACGATGTTCCGATACAAGTTTAGCGATCTCAAGGTCCATCCCAGCTAGACGTTCATCACTTTCAACAACAAGAATAGGAACATGGTCAGAACTCAAAGCAATATCGACAGACCACCCGCAAAATGCTGAAAGCGGTGCACTGACGATGGTAATGTCAGGAGAGCTGGCACAGGTAGGACTCATCCGGGTAGCGGAATCTTCATTGATCACAATAAAATCAGATTGATCAATCTGATCAGGAATCTAACACCCAATAGGCAGAACCAAAGTTCATGATGTGCATTCAGATCACCTAAGATGATACGGTGCTCGCCGTGAAGCACATGACTTAGCATTGTATAATAGCCTGGAGCACAACTGTTCACCGGAGGAACATAAACGTTCACCAGCTCAATTTCAACATCGCCGGTCTTTATAGGCATTGAGTCTCTAAGAAAGGATCAGAGGGACTGACAGAAGGTAGGGAAAAAGGTCTAAAATCTACCGTGCGATGAACAATGAAAGCCAGACCACCCCCACTATTCCTATTGCTGTCTTGCTTTAGAGCATTGGATAGAGGCAGAACTCTTACCAATCCTCTTACTGCACACGGAACAAAACCAAATCCTAGGACCTGGATTTTGTCCAATACCAGCACGGATTAAAAGGATTTTGAGCAGATGCGCTGGTAACAACTGCTCTCCTCGGAAAGAAAGGTATGCATGCGTACATACCTGCAGCCTCGCGGCTGAAATGAGTGGTCCTTGGCCGACTGTTGTTGTTTTGTACTTCCGGGACGCAGACCCGACCATTCGAGAGAAGTTTGCGCTGTTGTTGTTGTTGCAGTTTGATTTTGAGCATAGTATAACAACAACAACGAAAGACTATGACAATTAAATAACAACAAAACGGTAATAGCTAACCGGAATCATTATACTCTTCACGCCATTCTCTTGTTTACCCACATAACGGAGGACATTCAAGCGTAATACATAAAAGCTGTTTGATTTCGAGAGTTTCGCTAACGCGACCTACACAATCACATATCCACCGGTTCACCGTTTCTTTTTTCATGATTATTCGTTTGGAAAGGTTCATCGATTCTCACTTAACGTTTGATTCTATATAAAGCTCTAGTGTAATTTGGACAAACTCTACTCAACGGTCAATGTTGTTTTTTTTTCCAATCGGATGGAAATATCTAATAAACATTACTTTCTTTTTGAGGTGTTCAAATTCACTTAAAAAAAAAATACAATATGGCTAATTTGGAGTCATTAAAACAACAACGTGCGAGTATTCGTAGAAGCATCACTCGGATTCGCAACACCGTAGATTCAAGCCAGAGAGCTGATAGGATCACGTCCCCGGAGTTGAGCAGCCGCCTTACAATTCTAGCAAGTTATGTCCAACAAATCTAACATTGAGCAGAATCCTGAAGAGGGAAATTGAGATTTACGCGGAGATCTGGAGGAATTATAAGTTACCATCAAAATGTGCATTAAGGATCAGTTAGGCGACGATGTTCACAACACAACCGTTGCTGAGTCACCATCGTTTTCGAGCTATTTGACCGCCCTGAAATTGCTTAGGCTGGCATTGCCAATATTCAATGGAAAATATGCAGAGGCTAAGAACTTCATTACTTCATTCAAACAGCTCATTGATCATTAAGTACATCTAACGAACATAGAAAAGTTTAATCAATTACTTAACTGTCTCCGAGGGGCAGCCCTGGAAACTGTAAGAGCTTTTCAGAGAATTACCCAAAGGCACTTGAACATTTGAGAATCTGACATTGGTGTTTTTAGACAACATAACAACATTATTCTAACTACTCTCTATCCCACGCCACTTTCCCCCCAAGAGCACGCGCGAGATGGGGTCCATTAAAAACCGAACAAGACCGGGTATCGATCACAAGTCACTTCGGTACTGAACTACTGGAGATTAGAAGACATGCAATACAAACTAATTGACTACAGACCTAACGTCATTAGCCATTTATACTAATTATCATGCACTATTAAGATACATTTAAATAAAGTGTGCGAAATTAAGTGACACAGTTAATAGAATGCTATGTGTAAAGGAGAGTTATGATTGACATAAAACACGAAAAGGATCATGTTGCAAATAAGTCGTCTTACATGTACCAACAATTAAATTTTTACGGTAAAAGGACATAATTTTACATTTGTCAAAATTAAGAGAAAGATAAAGAAACATATGTTGGACCGGAGATAAACTAGATAAGCATAACTTAACATCATTAGCGTACATTAAGATGAAAGAATGCTTTATGGCAGATGGCAAATCGTTTATAAAAATATTGAATAATAATGGGCCAAGGTGGCTACCCTGAGGGAAACCAGAAGTTACACGAATAGTCTTATAGCTGTTTTAAAAATAACTCTTTGGGTTCTGGAAGTTAGATAGGATGTAATCCAGCTAACTAACTTGGGAGGAAACCCAAAGGTATTCAGTTTATTAAGTAGTACGAAGTGACAAACACTGTCAAAAGCTTTACTAAAATCTATGTAAATGACATCCAATTGATGTTGTTGTGGAAAACTACAATTGACCAACGAAGTAAATTCTCATAAGTTGGTTGTAGTTGAACGCTTCTCGGTGAAATCGTGCTGTGAAGTACTTAATAAAGGAAGAACGAAATGATGCACATGATCGGTGATAAAATGTTCAAACAACTTCGGAATAGCGCAGAGCTTAGCTATTCCTTGGATATTTGATATATTGGCTCTACTGCCTTTTTTGTGGAGTGGGATAATATAGGACTTCTTCCAAATATTAGGTAATACAGAGGTATTCAGAGACAAGTCAAACAATTTGCAGATGGGTCTAATCAAAGCATCAGCATAGCGCTTTAGAATACAACTAGGTAAATCATCTGGACCTGGTAAATTAGAAGATTTTAAATAAAATTAAAGTTCACTGGTAGTTCCATCTGCCCCATTGGTCTAGTAAATGGAGGTGTAGGTATAGAAATAGTGGGAGTATGTATGAAATAGTGGGGGTAGGTATAGAAAAAGCGGGGGTAGGAATAGAAATAGTGGGGTAGGTATAGAAATAGTGGGGGTTGATGGAAGTGGTATGTTTAAATGTGCCAAAGTGTGTTTGATTTGGGCGAATGACGCACTTTTCGTTTATGCGAGATATCAAAGGATTTTATGTCTTTAAAAGACTTATCAGAAGCTGCGAACTTATCGCTCAAGCGCCGAAAGTCTTTCGGTAGATCATTGTAAGCGGTACCCATTGACATAATAGATTTACGACATTTAGGACAAGACCAACGAAGGCCGATATTTTGATCGGCAATTCTTCCATTGATATCCGCACAGGCCACATAGGCCTCATTATCACACAACCAACAAGCTACAGTGCGGCATTTAGTAGCAAATGATTTGTTTTTACACTTCAAAATACAACAATGCATTTTAAATCAAAAATATAATTATTTAATATAATGAAAAAACAAAAATTAAATTTAATAGAAAAATGCACACTTTCCGCAGGCTCTGTACTAAGTTAGGTTAGCTCGGCCGATCAAAAAGATCCCACATAGACCAATAGCGGTCCTTAGAGTTGCCAAGTTCAATACACGTTTTCGCGAGTTACAATAGGTTGCTGCTCTTTTGATCCGAGACACTTTCCAAGGAAAGGAAAGACGCAGATCCAAGATAACTAAAGCGTGGTTTGTAGAGAGCTGGACATTGGTAAAGTAGGTGTTCTAAGGTCTCTCTAGCATTTACCTCGTTGCATGTTGTACATGCATCACTCTGAACCAATGCTTCCTGAATCATTGCTGTGTCATTTTCCGCTTTTAGCGTGGACAGAGAGGGACGTATGTCTGTCGGCGTCTGTCGATACAGAGTTCGTCAATTTTGGTTCTACATTATTGAACACAGTTGGAGTTTGTCATCACAGCCGCTATTGCTTTTATAGCTGCTTGGCTGTCGATGCAGAGAGTTGAGAGGAGTACGCTCGGCTGCTAATTCTGCTGCTTTTGTAGCCGCATAAATCTCGACCTGAAAGACGCTACAGTAGTCTGGAAGCTTATATGACCGTTTCAGGTTAAGCTCTGAACAGATTACTGCGGCTCCCACTCCCTCTGCCATTTCAGAGCCATCTGTAAACAGGTTGTAGGAGTGATAACCAAACTGGAGTCCCCTCTGCCACCTATTATGTTCTTTTACTACACTAAGCCTTTCATTGAAGTTAGCCTGGGGAATAACATAGTCCGAGCTAGTGTTTAAACCTTCGTGTATCTTACTGTGGCCATAAGGCCGCTGTACAAACTGTCCTGTTAACTTTAGTTTTAGTGCGGACTTCTTTGGTCGAGTATTCTGTCAAGTGCTGCTGTAGGGGTGGTGCGCATTGCACCTGTTATACACAACCCTGCGATTCTCTGTACCTTCTCTAACCTTTTGACGTATGTTTTTTTGTTAACACTGGTCCACCACACCAAGATACCATAAAGTAATGTAGGCCTAACTACCCCCGTGTACATCCAATGTGTAAGACGGGAAGATAAACTCCATGTCTTACCGAACATTTTCCTGCAAGCGTAAAAGGCATTGAGAGCTTTCTTCACCCTTTCTTCATCCTTCCACGTTTAACTTCTACGTCAGCTTGTTATCCAATATAACTCCAAGATATTTTGTAAACGTCTTTGGTGTGAGTACAATGTTTCCTAATGCCAGTTCGGAATCTTGTATTTTGTTGTGAAAATTACTAAGTCCGTCTTGTCTGGATTCACATCCAGTCCCACCTTTCTTGCCCAATTAAGTACTTGACTCATTCAGCTAAGGCACCTACATGAGATGTTTACGGCCAAGTCATCTGCATAGGCAGTTATATGTGTTC
>JAWNKV010000874.1:0-28256 GCA_035041805.1 Amiota mariae | reverse complement strand
ACAATATTCTTATTCACTTTCTTAAAATAAAAAAAACAAATCAAAAATACAACAACATTGTTTTAATTTCATTTAATTATGAAATTGTTAATTAAAATTTTCAGCACATATGTTAAGAAAGGTTTATTATTTTCGCAAAAAAAAAAGTTACGTTAGAAGATATTTAAATTATACACATAAATGTTATAAGAAAACCATATAAACCAAAACCACATTTCTCACCATTCATTAATTTCAATATGAGATAAGAAAATCATACAAATGAAAACTATAATAAAAATTTATAATGCCCCTTAAGGCACACAAAAGTATAAAACATCTACCTTTTTGAACACATCACACTACTTTTCTTTAGTCATGTCTTCGCACTAAAAAATGAACACTAAATGATCACTGACACTGTTTTAGAATACCCATCGTTTCATGTCTTCCGCTTTGACACACTCGGTTTGTTCATGGATTTTACAATTCACAAAAATGACCTATGACCTGACGTAGAAACGACATTTCCTAACTACTTCCGTTCCTTCCCATATGGCAGGAAATTGTTGATTCAAACCGATCATCAACCTTTAAAGTAGCTCCATTCCTTAAAAGAACCAATTCAAGAATAATTCGATGGAGAATATTTTAGACAAAAATGATTTAGATATTGACTATTTAACTGCCAAGGACAATAGAGTAGCTGACTTTTCAAGCAGAGTTAAAGTCTGCGAAAATTCAATAGACACGATACATTCAGCGCAAGAAAATTTAAACGAACATTTCTACTTAACGGAAACAATAGTTAATAAATATAAAACACAAATTCGAATTGTTAAAAACAAACAATCAGATGTTAAAATACTATTTAAAAAATTCAAAGTGATTTATGTTACAGAAAAGGATATTTATAATAACCATGATTTATTTCGTAGGGAATTAAAAAAAAGCAAAGTTGGTATACTCTCTGAATTAGAGGATACTATTTATAATAGAGTGCAAAGTAAATTGATTGAACCAAATCAAATATGTCAAATATACTACACTAGCAATTGATGTTAACTCTGAAGAACTTCTGCTAAATATCATTGCAGACATTCACAAGAGGGATACTCATAGAGGCATTCAAGAAAATTATGAAGAAATAAAGGATGAGTTCTTTTTCCCAAATATGTTTAAATATATAAATAAATACATGAATAGTTGTAGAATATGCATTGAAAATAAATACGACAGAAAGCATCTAAGAAAAAAATTTGAATATATAATCACTCCTGAAAAACCAAATGATATAGTGCATAAAGATATATTCCAATTTCAAAAAACTCCTTTTTTAACAACAATAGGTAAATTTTTGAAAGAGAGTAAGTACTGATACATAAACTTATTGATAAAAACATGTGCACAATAAAAGGCAAAATTGAGGAAACCAAGAAAAATTGTTTCAGATAACGAATTTAATAACGCACTAATCAGACTGTTTTGCCAAGAGAATGATATAGATATTCATTCTACGACTCCTAATAGTCGTACGGGAAATTCTGATGTTGAAAGATTACATTCAACACTTTTAGAACATATAAGAATTCTTGAAAATTCGGAAGATATCAATGATCCTGAAGAGTTAGCTCTTAAAGCAATACATTTTCATAACAATACCAGCACTACTAAAACAAAACCTATAGATTTTATAAATCGTTTTTAATTAAATTTAAAAACCATTAAACAAAGAATTCAAGAAAACAAAAGAAATGTAATAACGAAAGAGAATTTAAGAAGAGAAAAAGTTGAACTCGATTTATAAAATACAAATTTTTATATGAAAAATCCAATAGCATTAAGACAAAAAACAGCTAAAAGATTTAACAAATACCATCATAGCAATCCTAATAAAGTGGATTTATGGCAATTTAAAAGGCCATTGAAGTATACATAAAAAAAAAGAAAAAGAAAAAGGGAAAAAGGAAAAGAGGCATAACACGTATTAAATTCGAAGACACTCGAATTTTAAGAAGAGGCGAGTTATGTATAAATGGGTAGGGTATACAAATACCCAAATGATATTATCTTCTTATGTTGTGCAAAACTGTTTCGAATAATGTAAACATAACCGTTTCTGGTTACCGAACAGTTTTACAAAACTCCCATTTGAGCATATTCTAAATCAAACTTGTCGCGTTCGATAAGTTGCGTCAAACAAATGAAAAAGTATAAATACGAGATCATTGTTTGGAAAAACATAGTCAAGGTCACTGACTTAAAAATAATCAACCGTCAAATAGGTACATTAAAATATTTAGATGCTTATAGAACCTTTCTTCATATATATGTATATGTATATAAAGTATATGTAAATATACTAAGATTTACTTACACATTTATAACCAAAGTCACGTGTGCGCTAGTGTCACAATTTGTGAAGTGCCGGCGGCTTTAAAATATTTCTGTTTGTAAAGTGCATTAAGTCATCGACATTTTTGTCTGCTCACTTTAGAGGATAACTACAATAGAAGTGAACAAACAATACTCACCTACAATCACTTCAATACACACGTACACATATGGGAAGATGGTACAACTGTCGAAGATGGAGCAAATGTCATGACTGAGAGCATTACAGAACGTATCTATTCAGCATGTGATGCCTCGATGCCAAGGAAAACACGGATGCCACTGCGAAAGGCTGCTTACTGGTGGAATGACGAGATAGCTGATCTCAGGAGGCGTTTAACCAAACTCGCAGAAAGGCGCTGCGCGGTAGATTTCACCCTAACTAGGAGCTACTACGCGAGACTTTTCGATTGCTAAGGAATCTTCTGAATAAAGCAATAAAAGCAAGCAAGGGGAACTGTTTCAAGGAGTTAAGAGATAGCTGCGACATTGACCCCTGGGGCAAGGACTACAAAGTGGTGATGAGCGCAGTGAACGGACCAATGATTAAACAGCCGTCAGACCCAGCGTTAATGGCTAACGTTGTTGCTACTCTCTTCCCCACTTGTGACCCAGTAGAGCCTGCCGACTCCTTCGCAGACGTTGTAGAAGCACTAGAGGTTGCTACCCAAGAAATAGTAAAGGCGCTGAGTAAGCAAGGAGATAAAAAAGCACCAGGGCCTGACGGAAACCTTAACATTGCCCTGAAGACTGCAATGAAAGCGGATCCAGCAACTTTCGCGAAAATATACTCAGTATGCCTTGCCGAAGGAATCTTTCCCAACATATGGAAATGACAGATGCTTGTCTTGCTGCTGAAACCTAATAAGCAGCCTGACCTTTCATCCGCGTATAGGCCACTTTGCATGCTCGACACTATGGGCAAGATACTGGAAAGTATCATTGTCAATCGCCTGCAGGACACAATGGAGACACGGAACGCGTTATCTGATGCACAGTATGGATTCCGCCGTGGTAGATCGACGGTTGATGCGATCCAAGCTGTAACAGATATTGCACGTAGGGCAACAAGTGGCACTAGGTGGAAAGGCGGTGACAAAGAATATTGTGCCGTAGTAATCTTAGACGTCAAGAATGCCTTCACCACGGCCAGCTGGCAGCGTATTATGCAAGCTCTACATAGTATTGAAACTCCGAGATACTTAATGCGAATAATGTCCAATTATTTCGTAGATAGAGTTTTGCTATACAACTCTGACGACGGCGTGAAACAATAAGGAGTCACGTGTGGTGTCCCACAGGGCTCGGTCCTAGGTCCTACATTGTGGAACGTGATGTATGACGGGATTCTCAAGATGAGCTTAGCCGCAGGTGCAACCCTAATTGGATACGCTGACGACATTGCACTAGTGGTCGTAGGAAAAACTATAGAGCAAGTACAAGTCCGGTGCAGTAGAGCTACAGCAAAAGTCAGGTCCTGGCTTAACCAAGCACACTTGGAGTTGGCAGCGGAAAAGACGGAAGCGGTTCTCCTGTCGACGCGGAAAGTGCGAGAGGTCTTCGCGTTTCGAGTAGGCGATATTTACATAACCTCCCAACCATCTATTAGATATTTGGGAGTGTTAATTGATGCTAGGCTGACCTTCAAGGACCACCTGGCCAATGTAAATGACAAAGCAGCTAAAGTCACTAGAGCCTTATCCCGCATAATGGCAAACATAGGCGGTACCTGAGCAAACAAACGAAAGCTGTTAGCCAGGCTAATCACTTCTATCATACTCTACTCTTCTACTTTAAAGAAGAGGAGCATCAACACAGCATCCGGGAATGGCAAAGAAGGTGGGAAACATCAGAGAAAGGTCGCTGGACTTTCTCCCTAATTTCCAGGCTGGATGTGTGGATAACTAGGAACCACGGTGAAGTAGATTTCTAGGTGACGCAGATGCTAAGCGGACACGGATGCTTTAAATAATACCTGCACCGTTTTAAGCATGAGGAGGAAACCTTCTGTCCTGTATGTGTTGGCATCGCCGTAGATGCCCACCACGTTCTTTTCTGTTGCCCCCGATTTACCGTGGAGAGAGCACAGATAGAAGAATATTTTGGCGAACCACCAACAATAGAAAACCTGGTGCAACACATGTGCCAATATCCAGAGAAGTGGCAACAGTAAAAACCGCAATGTTTGCCATTATGAGTACTCTCCGCACACTGGAACGCGACAGAGCCGCTGAACGACGGCGTGAGCAAAGTGATCGTTTGGCTCACGGCGTCACGCACTGATCCATAGTTTGTTGACGTGTAGGCAAGACCTACTGACAAACAGTTCAATAGGTGACCCACAAAATACGGGACAGATAGACTTTGAGCAGTGATGCTCACCCCTTCCCTTCCGACGAAATATTTAAAAACAGTGCCGGGGGGACAGTAGGACATGGGCGGTAGTTTTTTGCGAGGTTAAAGTCCCGCACTCGGTTGCAGACCGGACTGGCTTTCGATGCTTTTCTGCCGATTAAAAAAACAAAAAAAAAAAAACACGTACACAAATGCATGATCAGAATAAAACCTCAAAATTTTAATTATCATAGGCGACGGCAATATATTACTACGTTTATGTTGCAGCTTAAGCATTTTCCTCAAAGCGCTTACCCGTCGAACGTTTTTTTTTTTTTTTTTGTGTTTATGCTTGCGACGTCATTGTGTCGTTATTGAGAGCTCATTTGTGTTTGTTTATTGTTGCAGAGTTGTTAGATGTATAAAATATTATAACAAAATAATTTATGTGTATAAATCACATTGCATTAATTAAAATAAAATATAAATCTATAAAACTAATTTTAATTTTTAATAACGTTTTGCAATGGTTTTCTAGTATATTTCACAAAACCATTAAAATAAATGAAAATAAAGCTAAATATTTGTACCACACGGCAACTCTCGACGAAACAACATTTTGAGTGCAGCTGATTTGTAACAACCAGTTGAAGCTCTAAGCGATCATGCAAAATTTTAGTGCGCATTCAAAAAATAAAATCGGGTTTAAAAAACGAGCTTCGTTATCTCACTTCTTGAGTGAAGAGCGCATTATGCAAGCATTTATGCATGCGTCATAAGGAAAAGCGCTATGGGATAAAATGCTTTAGCTGTAACATAAACGTAGTATATGTGTAATGTCATCCGTTAAAAAACAAAATAAATTACTTAATCTGTTCTGAATAGACAAAAAATAGTCGGAAAATTCGCATAGAGCTGAAAACTGTTTTTTTTTAAGAGTATATATTCCAATAATTAAATCTCTAAGATATCTTATATACTGAACTTATAGTATACTCGTTTATACGTCATTTTGTTTTTTTTTTTTTTTGTTTTATATTTACTTTCATTGCGTGCTCATTCAAACCGAATTTATTACTACGTTTATAAGACGCACGAAACAGTTGCACTCGATTCGGTTCGATTCAGAATACTTTTTATTTATGTGTTTATGCGTGCGGCGTCGTTGCGTTATGAATGAAAACGAGTTCTTGTAAAAAATAAAAATAAAATATGATGTAGCTCACCTCTCAAAATAAGTTTTTTTTTTTTAAATTACATTTTACCAATGTTCAATGTATATTTTATTTGTATTTTAATTTTTAATAACATTTTGCAATGGTTTTTAAATCTATAATTCACAAAATCATTGAGAAAATAACAAAAAAGAAAAATATTTGAACCATATGGCAACGTTGCACAAAACAGCATTTTCCGAACTGTTGAATTGCAAAACGTTTTGAAAACGTTAAGCGTTTATACTACACTTCAATTCGTTTTTAAAAAATAACGACGGGTTTGACAAATGCGCTTATTCAAGTCACTTCGAGTTTTCAAAACGAACTGAAAAAGTATTATGCACGCGTTCTGAATCGAACCGAATCGAGTGAAATCTGTTTCGGCTGTCGCATAAACGTAGTATATGTTTATTTAGTGTGCAGAGTTGCCATATACATAAATATAATGCGGCTTACCCATCAAAATAGTACGTTATTTTTTTGAGAATCACATTGTATAAAATAACATATAAATATATAATGCATTTCTTCATTTTTAATAAGGTTTTGCAATGATTTTCCAGAATATAATTCACAAAATGATTATATCAAAATAAAACAAATTTAAACAAACTGGCAACTCTGGATGAAAAATTTTTTTTATTTCAACATGCTAAGCGCTTACACTCAGTACGCACTACAAAAATAACGAGCTTGGTGAATTCGCTTCGTGTGTTCAATACGTATCAAAAAAACGTTTACATATGGTGGAGTCAATACGAACTCAATCAATTCTGTTTTGGCTATCATATAAACGAAGCATAAGTCTCTAATCGAGCTCTAAGTTCATGAAATCTTCTTTATACATACTAGGATCGCTCATTGGTCGAAATTCGACCACTTCTACAAAAGAAAGACAAAAAATTAAGATGATTCCAATTCGATCAATTGTTTTACCTTGTAACTTGTTTATAGTCATGGCATACACATAAATCAAAGGGAATTGAGTTCTTTGCAAATGAAATGAAAAATTTACACCTATATAAGCCAAATTTATACGGGAAATTAAAAATCGATCATTTCATGCTACCCCAGTTAAGATTTCTTAATCAATTGAATAGTTGGCGCTGATATAATTGATATTAAGATTCGCCCAGAGAGCATATTTTCTATAATATTCGCATAAATATAATCAATTATGACGTTTTCAATTACTGATCTGGTATTTGAATATTATCATCACCATATTCGTGATGTTTTGGGATTTCATTATTGCCGACTTTCTTCAAAAATTCAGCAAGTCTAACTTCAGTTGGCAATGCTCTTATATTTTGATTTAAAGTAAAATGATGAAGTGAAGCAAATTCATTCCAACTGAGAATACATTTTTTTATGTTCAACGTTGCACGTGATCCGCGTGGTACAACAGGAAAGATTTGTCTGAAATCACCACAAAGAAGTATGGTCTTACCAGCAAATACTTTTTGTTTTTTGTTTGAATCTCTCAGTTGATGGTTATCAATTAGTTTTAATACGAGGCTTGTTCAAAAAGTATCGCGATTTTTGAATTTCCGCGGGTTACGTTTATTCGATTTTCGATTTTCTTGTGGCGTTATGTTGGTACTCATGTCCATGACGTCAACGATGATCCATATTTGCTTAAAAAGATCATAACTGGTGACGAATCATGGGTATATGGTTATGACATCGAAACCAACGCCCAATCGTCCCAATGGAAGAGTCCAGGAGAGCCAAGACCAAAAAAAGCACGCCAATTTCGATCAAATGTCAAGGTTTTGCTCACTGTTTTCTTCGATTACCATGGCGTAGTGCATCAGGAGTTCTTACCACAAGGTCGTACGGTAAATAAAGAGTATTACCTTGAAGTTATGCGCCGTGAAGCAATACGAAAAAAACGCCCGGAATTGTGGAAAAAAAATTCATGGCTTTTGCATCATGATAATGCACCTGCTCACTCATCTTTGCTTGTGAGAGATTATATGGCCAAAAACAACACCGTTATCACCGTTATTATATCTGAAGGGGACTACTTTGAAGGGGATAAAATAGAAATTGATGAATAAATAAATATTTTTTGAGAAAAATGAAAATTCACCTTATTTTTTGAACACACTTCGTATGTTTGTAATTGAGTTTAGTCGAAATGAGATGAGTTGAGAAAAGGTGTCCAAATTTTTCCCACCATTTTCACTATATTAAAAAAACAACTTAGTGGATGTTAACGAAACGAAAGTGGATTGCAGTTAAGAATTAATCGAAAAAACAATTAATGATTGAAAATCATAATTAACAAATTTTATCATTAATCGTTTATCAAATTAATTTTTCGCCAACACTCCAAGCAACGTATATCACCTTTTTATTTTAATTTTCAACCACCTTCACTCAACAAAACTCAAACGAAATAAACAAACAAGCAAATGCCGTCGGTTTCACAAAATTCAAACGAAAATCAGAAAAAAATTGATAACCACAAGCCAAACAAAATGAAAAAACAACGAAAAAGGCGAAAGAATAAAACAAAAACGTCGGCAGAACTACAACGATACCCTGGTATATGTGTAACAGCTGCCCCCGTCTCACACGTTCCTCGTTTACAAACCAAGTCACCCGAGAGAGAATTCTGCCACAAATACCCAAATGTGTAAGCGGTCTGAGTAACAAAAATTAAACGTGAGTGAAGCGGTGGCTTACATGCATTTTCAGCGTGAATGAGTATCGACAAACACATGTATTAAAGGCGAAAACGGCAGTGTGGAATCTGAACGTACATCCGTCCTGTGATCGAGGTAACTTGAGTGACGACAATAGCGCGACATCTGTGTGTGAGTGAGTTTGAGAGATCAGTATTGGTGTATGTTGGAGGGCAAGCAACGGAGCAGTATAGTGGATGGGTATCTATTCTCGTTGAGAAGGTAGCTCAGCAACATCAATTCTTGTTAGCAAAGGCAGCGAAGGCGCAGAGTGACGAGAAACAAAACTGCAGGAAAGCAAAGCTAATGATAACACGTCATTAAAAAGAAAGAAGAAAATATTGTTTTAGAATTAAAGTTTGAGAACCTTTCAAGAAAATATTTTTATTGAAGTAAAGTTTTAGAAACACTCAAAGAAATATATAGTTACTGAATTGATAAATTATTACTAAGAAAGTTGTTATAAAGTATTTTTAAGTTAAGTTTACGAAACTATCATAATATTGTTAAGTTAAGTTTAAGAAATCAAGTTAACATTGAGATGGACGCAAAGCAAACGATATACAAGCGTTAAGAGTAGAAGTATTAAAGGGGGAATTGCAAAGGGCAAATTTAAGAACCTATGGTAGGTTGATAGAAAACGATGAAACTGACTATGAATCGAGTGAAACGGAATACATTGACAGTCGTGAATATAATTCGGAGAAATGATCAGGGTTCATATAACGAGATATAAAGGAAAGCTTATCTTAGGGGTTCAAGAATTCGAAGATATAGCGGACAGAGTGCATTGGAATAATTAACGCAAAACAACTTCTGAATGGTGCTGTATGTGAGAGGCTTAACGGAAATTTGTAGTTGGGAAAAATTGAAAATAGAGCTAAAAGAAGAATTTGACAAAACATTGTGTGTATCTCATATTCATAGATTGTTCAGGTATATGAAGAAGCAGAAAGACGAATTGTTAATGGTATATCTTTATCGAGTTATTGAAATATGCAAACCCATACAGCTAGACGACCAAAGTGTAGTGGACTATTATATAGAAGTGATACCAGACTCAAAAGTAAACAAAACAGTACTTTACGCAGCTAAAAATATTAAGGAATTAAAGACACAAATTGAGATATATGAAAAGATAAAGGGTAGAGGACACAGAAACAAAAAGCAGGAAAACATTAAAACGGACAATACAAAAGACGGAACTCAAACAGAACGCAAAAAATGTTTCAAGTGCGGAAGTGATTCTCACCTAGCAAGAGAGTGTCAGAAACCGATTAAGTGTTTTAAATGTCAACAAACAGGTCATATTGCTAGGCAATGTATTATAAAAAAGAAGAAGTTGAATGAATGAATGGTATCATAAATATGGTAAATGTTGGTAATGAACAGAAATTGGAAAAACGAGATGGGTCGAATCATATATTCAAAGCAGTGAAGATAGAAGGATTTAGTTTTCCAGCATTGGTAGACACGGGTTGCGATTATGATGATAAAGTGGATACATTTACCAAAATGAAGAAAGTCTATTTGAACAAAAATGATGTCCGATACTTAAGAGGTATTGGGAAAGGTCGTTTAAGTACAATAGCAGGTTTCGAAACAGACGAAGTCGTTTGGTGCAAATTCAAGGTTAAATTCCATGTCGTTAAATAAGGGGAATTTGGCTATGCAGCAGTTTTGGGTAATGATATTTTGAAGGTAGTGGACATCATGGTAAATGAAGAAGGTGCCAAAGTTGTTGCCAAAGAAAGTAAGGTCGGGGACGCATTTGCAGAATTTAGGGCGTTTTGCTCGTGCTCATGTCAATGCGAGGATTATGAGACTTTTTCAGACAAGTTAGAGTTGAAACATTTGTCAACTAATGATAAAGAAGAGACACAAAAACTTGTTTCCGAGTATAAGCCACAGAGATCAATAGAATTGCCAATTGAGATGAAGATAGGCGTTAAAGACGATGCACCCGAATACGAGACTCCGCGAAGAACCTTCTATGGACAAATGCATCATCGACAAACAAGTGCAAGAATGGTTGGAGAAGGGTATTATTGTACCAAGCACATTGGAGAACGCTGTTCCAGTTGTGTTGGTGACTAAAAAAGACTAGTCAAAAAGATTGTATTGTGATTATAGAAAGATAAATGAGAAAATAGTGAAAGACCGACTTCCCATGGCACTGCTAGATGTCGTATTAGAGAGATTCAATACATTTACGACATTCGATTTGAGGAATGGTTTCTTCCATGTGCCAATTGAAAAGAAGTCAAGAAAGTATACGGTATTTGTAACATACAACGGACAATACGAATTTACACACGTACCGTTTGGCATAACGAACTCTCTAGCTGTCTTTTGCAGCTACATTAAGGCAGTTTTGAGGGAGCTAATTGTAGAGAGAACGCTAATTACATACATGGACGATATAGTGATTCCAGCGAACGGTGTCAAGGAAAGCATACGGAGATTAAAGGGTTTTTTAGAGATAGCTAGCAAAGCTGGTTTGCATATAAAATGGGAATAGTGTCAGTTTGCACAGCAGAATATAAAGTTTCTGGGTTATTGGGCGGGGCAATGGTAAAATGTACCCAACAGAGAACAAAATAAAAGCGGTTCAGAATTTCCCCGTGCTGAGTTCAATTAAAGCGATACAGAGTTTCCTAGGTCTGACGTCGTACTTAAGAAGATTTGTGAAGGAATACGCCATGGTAACTAAACCATTATCAGACCTACTTCGGAACATTAAAGCAGGACGAAAGAATGCGCAAATAGAATTAAATGAGGAACAGACAATGGCGAAACAATCAAAAAATGTGTTGGCAACTTCACCAGTCTTGAAATTATACAATCCAAAAGCTCTAACAGAAGTACGCACTGATACTGGATATAGGGCTTAAAATAATTACTTTGGCTATGCCGAAGTTGTAATACTCTTCACGCCCCTACTAGTAGCCCGAGAGTCTCTAAATTTATAAGGTTGGTGGATATAGATTAGGCTCTTATATTGTCTAAATTTCAGTTCCATAGTACAAAAACCAAAGTTTTTCTAATAAGAACTTTCCCTTGGATTCAGGTACAGACAGACAGACGGAAAGGGCTAGATCAACACGTCTCGTCGCGTTGATCAAGAATATATATGTATACTTTATGGGGTCTCCGATGTCTCCTTCTGTGTGTTACAAACTTCATGACAAACTTGTAATACCTAGAGTTTCGCGATGAATAATGTTTCTACAAGAGTTTAATTATTCAGTTGAACATAGAGCTGGTACCAAAATGAGACATGTAGATGTTTTAAGCCGAATGTATGTACTAATCGAGGAGTCGGAAAAGTATAGATTAGTGGAAGGACAAGGGTTAGATAAGTGGATAAGGGCAGTTAAGTATATTTTAAATAGAGACAAGTACGAAGACTTCTATTTACAAAGATCCCAATAAGGAACTTTTGGTAGTACCGGTCACAATGGAGGACGAAATAGTGAAGCTAGATCATCTGAAAGGACATTTTAGTTCGAAGAAGACCAAATATTTGGTAGAGCAAAACTATTACATTCCGAACGTTCAAGCTAAAGCAAAAAAAATAGTTACAAGTTTCGTAAGTTGTTTGATAACAAAAGCAAAGCAAGGAAAAAAGAAAGGTTGTTATCCCCAATCGACACAGTTAGAGAACCTATGACGGAAACAAAAAAATAGTATAACCACATGTTAGTTGTTGTAGATAGCTTCTCAAAGTTTGTGTGGCTATATCCGATAAGATCCTAGATGAAATGGTCAAGTGGAGCATATGCATAAGATCGTCGTTCCAATGCTTAACAAAATGTGTCAAGAGACCCCAGCTAATTGGTATCTGTATGTTGACAGCATTCAAAAAATGAATTATGACTCTGCCAAGAAGCACTTAAGTTACGTCATTTAAAAGTATCACTGACTTGGATATGAAACTTAAAGAAGCCATCAGTATGACAGACTAGGGGGGCAAGGTTCTGGTAAACGAACCAGGAGCTTTACACTCAAGACCGTCCATACGTGGTTAGGAGCCAAATTCTGCAAAATGCGGATCTAGAGAGGTAAACTCGATAAAACTCGCAATACCAGGTGTCTAACGACCGTGCACATGGGATGAATGGCACTGTGTGAGTGTGTCTTATAACGGTGGACTCCGGATACCTGGTGACCTCCGGTTTTATTTTAGCCTTGCTGGAGCACAGCAAGGTACTATAGCTTCTGCAGCGGCAGAGTCCTACCATGCCTATGAATGACTAAATTGTCATCAAGGATGAGGGTCAACAGAAGAGCTTCATGTCTCTACTCTTCTCCATTAACGAAGATTCCGTTAAGGAGCTGGAGAAAACTGACCACAAAATAATAATAATTTTCCGGTCATCAGACGAAAAGCCAGATGATTTGCAGGTTGTAAATAAGCTGATGGATGACACGTTGCTTCAGGAAGAAGCAACTAGCATGCCTAGAAAACCTTCCGATGCTGAAAGTCGTGCAGATTAACCTCAAGCATTCAAGAGCCCTCGGTCAGAGGCACTGACATTCTGGTGCTCAAGAACAAAAGGTACAGATTACTGTACACTAAGGTGTGTAGCAACCCGAGAACATCTATTTTAGTCAAAAAAAAAATATCAATGCTTTCCTTTGTCCTCAATTCAGCACAGATGATTTAACAGAGGTGAAAATCGAAGTGTCAGATGAGAAGGACATGCTGGCAGCATCCGTCTACATGGCGCACAACAGGGAGGCACCACCGGATGAGGTTGTGCAGTTGGCCGCCAGCGCATCAACCACCAACACTGCCCTCTTGTATCATGTCGCTTAAGTCGCTCTCCCTCACTCCACACACGCTAAACGAAATAAAACAACAACGAAAAAAGACAAAAAGAAACGTCAGCAAAACCGACTGAGAAAAACGTTATCTGATCACAGATCACAAACAAACACATAATTTTTAATACTAAAACCAACCAATTTCATATTAAGTTCACAATAAAAATTTAACTACAACAATACTTACATTTTGCAAACAACTCTTCTTATCTTTGTTTCTATTTTTTGTTGTTTTTTCTTTTTTTTTCTTTCGTCCGCTCACTCAGTTTAACACAATATTCAAATTCAAACACTATACTCATGCCAACACACTGTTTTTTGGTATACTTATTGTCTCACTCCAAATTTTTGAATGTGAAGGCATATACACATTCCATTCCTTTCAGACTGCATATGCCAAACGCATATACAATGTTTCTTATCGCAAAACATATACATGTTTCGTTGTATATAATAATATTGCATTCATGAATTAGAACTTTTGTAGGCAATGTGAATGAACGTTTTTCTAATAGTCATCTACATTGTAAAGTGGTTCTATTTTATCTATGCTATTAAAATGTGAAAATAAATTTGGATTTTTACTAAAAACTAAATCATATATAATCATGTGCCATAGATGGTGTTGTATTATAGCAATACACAAAATATTGAAGCCATACGTCCCAATTAGTTTTATCAACTTATATATATGTATGAACGTATGTATTCGTTTAAGGTTCTGTGAGTTCTTTCAACAGTTCCTAATGTTTGGTGATGATAAGCTGTAGACGTAATGTTGTCTATTTTTAAGTATTTGCAAAAATCATTGATTATTGAATTCTTGTATTCTTGTATTCTGTATCCATGTCCGTAATGAACGTCTTCATTGGACCGTACTTTAGAATAAAAGATTCAAATATGGCTTTAGCGACAATATTTGCGCTTTTATTTGGTATTGGTATGGCAACTAGATATTTTGATAAGTCACAAATAATCGTGACTGCATATTCATTGTCGTTTTCTGATTAAAGTTAAAGGAGTTTTAGTATGTTTTGTTGTTTCAGATACTTGGCATTTAGGACAATTACGTACTTCGTTATATGACGTATAATATTTTTCCAGTAGTAATGTCTTTTAATTTTCGCTAGCGTTTTCGAAATATGACCACCTTGTATTGGATCATCATGGAATGTAGACAGTATTGCTTCTATTTCTTTTTCTCCTGTGGTCACCGGCTTGAGTAGCGCTACTCTTGATTTCTTTAAATATTTACTGTCCATTTTTTTTAAATAATCAATTGAAATTTCTCCAAAGATTTTTTCACTCTTTTTCTATTCCTGCGCATGATTTTTTCTGCCTACTTTGGTTTTTTGTAGTGACTTTTAATATTTTTGATTGGATGTCCTTAAATTCTTGGATGGTTATTCTAGATAACGCATCCGCTACATAGTTGTCTTTTCAAAAATGGTCAAAAATGATTTATTGCTCAATTTATGGCTGCTAATTTTTGTTCTGTGGTGTTTTTATTACTTTCACCTTTTGTAAAAGAACGGTGTGCATATGCTACAGGTAGCTTAATTCCATCATAGTTTTGCGTTAAAACTGCTCCACATGCTTTTTTACTTGCATTTATGGAAAATTCTTTGCTGAAATCTGGGTACTGTAACAATGTTGGTTTCATCAATTGAGTTTTTAAATGTTCAAACGCTTTTTGACAATTAGACGTCTATTCAAATTTAACGTTCTTTTTACATAATCTTGTTATGTGACGGGAATAATCGGCAAAATTTTTAATGAAACGTCTATAATAATTATAAAATGCAATGAATCGTCTAGCGCTATCTGCGTCCGTTGGGACTGGGTATTTTTCAATGACATCGTATTTCTTGTCATCTGGTAAAATAACTTCATCTGTACATTTATGACCTAGAAAAGTTATTTCATGCATGAAAAATTAACACTTTTCTGGATGCAATTTTAGGTTGTTTTTCCTACACAAATCAAAAACATTGGTAAGATTTTTAATCATGTGTTTTTCCGAACAACCGATGACAATTAGGTCATCCATATATAAGATGGTTCAAGACCAGAAAATGCAATTGTCATCATTCTTTGGAAAGAATTTGGCGCTATTTTTAAGCCATATGGTAATCGTGTGAAACGATAAGAGCCATTGCTCGTTGAAAAAGAAGTTATGATTCTTGAGTTTTCTTCAAGTTCTATTTGGTGAAATCCAGACATTAAATCTAAACACGAGAAGTATTTTGCTCGGCGTAGTTGATGAAGAATATCATCTATTCTTGGAAGAGGGAATTTATCTGCTAACAGTTTTTATTAATTAATTACTATACGCCACCATTTCTTATCTGAATTTGGTAGTAATAATGAACTATTATATTCGGATACAGACGGTTCGACAATATTATCTTTTATTAATTTAACTATTTCGCTTTGCTGACTTTGAGGAGTTCTATAGTTCTTTATATGAATTGGTTCGTCATCTTTTAATCTTAATTTTTGCTTGTAAAAATTATTTGTTGATATTGGTTCAGATTCTAATCCAAATATGTCAGTATACTTGGCGCATAACTCAGCTAGTATATTTTTATACTGAATTAGACAATTTTTTCGCAGTTTTGATAATATTTCTATATCTCTGGTTTTATCTATGATATCATAATGATATAAAGATTCAAATTTGCTTTGTTTTAAGTTAACAATTTTATTCGAATTTGTAATGTTAAGAATTCTGACAAATGTTTTTGGAGTTGGAAATTGTACTTCCAATGTACTTTCAATCTGTCGGATGACTCCGGAACGTGATGGTAACAGTGTTATATTATTATCCAGTGTATGTATTATAGGGATGGTTATAGGAAAATCTAAATTTTTTGGCCTGAGTATGAACAAATCTTGATTTTTTAAGAAGTTTAGTTGACAATTAAATTTTTTTATGAAATCCATACATCACTTGGTATGGGAAAATTTGAATTAACTAGGTGAAAATTATGAGAAATTGTATATTTTCCTGTTGTTAATTCAACGAAAGTTAATCCATTGGAATTGATTGAACCATCGCCAATTCCACTAATTTGTGTTATTAAACTATAATCAATGTCCTGATAATTATCTGAGTTTTCTTTATATTGAGATATCTGATCCAGTATCTATCAACAAGGCAAGGTTTTTACCTGCCATCTGAAGACATTAAAAATATTTGAAATATATCTATTATTGGAATCAAATCAAAGTTTTAAATTTTGTCAAGTGCATCTGCTCGACTAGTATATCGTTCCTTTAATTTTTTTCTATGCATTGCATATAGTTTTAAAAGAAAGACTGATGTACGATATCAATATAACTAACACGAGTAAAAGAATCCAAATATTCTTTAAATCCTCCGTGCGGTCTATAACCTCAACCTTGTTTATAACATAACATTTGATTCTGTTGATCCCATATTAAATAGAAATTTTAGGATTATTTAAACTTGAGAATTAATCGTTGCATTTGAACAAGAGATAATTAATTTTTTTTTTTTTAATTAGCATTCCAATGTTATATTCTCTATATTAAAAAAAAAAAAAAAAATACGCATTTCATATCTGTGGCAATAAGTCATAGTAGCTTACATACGTATGTCGAAAATTTATGTTTTGAGATATTGCCCGTATTGTGTAAAGTAATTTCTGTTTGGTTTCATTTCATATTTATATAAAAAATAAAATACATGCTAAATAAATTTTGTAAAATATTTTTATAAAAGTAGATTCCACAACCTTTCAACAAGTATAAATTTTATTTAGTTTATTTATTCCAATAATTGTTTAAAAGAGGTTGAAAATTGGATTTGTGAAAAAATCATAGGTGTACGAATTTGTAGTGGTCAGGGAAAACTATATATAATTATGATTCTATACCATATTTTTAGAATTTTTTTTAGCCAAAATACGTGTATTGAAGCGGTTAATAGTAATAGCGTTCAAACTCAATTCACTCAATTTTTGACATAAGCTACTATGACTTATTGCCACAGATATAATGGTTTACATTTAAATAAAAATCAAGCTGGTTTATAATATAATTTACTTTACATAAATTAAGTTTACACCCTTATATGTTGAAATAATACTTCTATCTCTAATAAAAAAATTTTCGATAGTAATTAAATATACTATTTTTATACTCTTCACGGGACTGCATAGTATTATAAGTTTGTCATGAAGTTTGTAACACACAGAAGGAGACATCGCAGACCACATAAAATATATACATTTGTGATCAGCTCGATGAGACGAGTTGATTTAGCCATGTCCGTCTGTTCGCACTCCTGGTCCTTTAGTTTTTGAGCTAGAGAGCTGAAATTTTGTACATAGGTTTCTTTTTACCAAACGCCAATCAAGTTCGTGAATCAGCCGAATCGGACCACTAGGGGGTAACTTTTTTGCTTTTCATACTATCGACTTGAAATGTGAACACTATAAGTTTCTGACCACCAACCATATAAATTTCAAGGCCCTCGGAACAGTAGAGGGGTACCCCCCATACAAACCATGATTCAAATCAAAGTCCTTATTAGAAAAACTTTTTTGTTTTTTGTGCTATGGAACTGAAATTTGGACAATGTAAGTGCCTGATCTATATCCACCAACCTTATAAATTTCAAGACCGGACTACTAGCAGGGGCGTGAAGGGTATTACAACTTCGGCATAGCCAAAGTTAGTTTTTTTTATATTTTTATTTTAAGATTGTCAAGAACAGTTGAGCTTAAGTACTGAATTGTAGCCAATAATATAAGATCTATAGTATCCTCAACTCCCCTGCTCAAGTCTCAGACATCTAGCTATCTCCCCAAGTGTGCTGTGGATCACCTGACCATTTGAGGTACTATGCAACGGCGGGGAATTTACTACTGCTATGTTGAAATTATTTTTTAAGCAGTACTTGATCGTAGCTGAATTTAATGATCGTTCATTATTGCAATATATCGTTTTAATTTTAGGGAACATATTGACTAACAGGAGTAACTGTGGTTGAATATCTAATATCGTACGAGACCAATGCAAGTTAAAAAATAAACTGATCCTGTGTAAACATCAATTTGAAGAACCTCCTCTGCGTATTACGGGATCGGAGTTTCAATAATTGGATGCTTTGTGGAATGTCTATCTTATTTTGCTCTTGAGCATAGTCGGCAATTCCCAATAACTTCCTTGATGTTTTTCTCCAGTCGTTTAGTCGATGAACTCGAGTTCAAATCAATCACAACCACAGGGGAAATGACTTGAATTTGTTGTTGTTGTAGTAAATTTGAACTCGAGGAACTCGCAAAGAACTCGGTAATGATATTGGTCACTCTGCGGCAGTGCTGCCAAGTTTTTGGTCATATCCGCCTTTTTTTGGTCACTCTCTATGCACAAAACAATTTGAAGAAAATTTTAATTTTTTTTTCAAATATTAATAAGATAAGTAGCAGGAATCAAAAAGGCTGCTGCAAGAATTATTTACATACAATGCAAATTGTTCTCAATCATGTATTTCTCGCACAATTTCCATTTTAATTTCTCAAAATTGGCCACAACGTTCTATTTGTATGTACAACCAAACCAAAAAACAGCTGTTCTCAAAACTCACAAACTCGCAAAATACCACTGTGAACAGTTACCCACGAAATCGCAAGAACTCGCACTGTGAATGTAGTATAATATTTGCTTCACATTCTCCTGAGAAGCACGATGCGCCCTGTTGTGCTCTTGGCTAATGATTTCCAATTGTTCATTTGCATCAAAGATGTCTGTTACCATTTTTGTAGTGTGAGCAAGAGTTGATAATTCGCAATACAAAGCATTACCCCATCTGAATTAACCACCTCCTGCAACATTTGCAATAGGTTATCGTTGTCAGCAAAGGTAATTTTTTTTTTTTTTTAACTTTTTTTATTTATTTATTGTATCTCCTATATGTATTTATGAATAGGACTAGCAATAATGATTCAACTCTTATAAACTAAAACACATGTATCCTTCCTGCAAAGTAGAGGAAAGGGCTCACTTAGCACTACGAGCCTTTAAGTAAGCAAAAGGGCTGCATGATCTTTGCGATTCAGTCGATATAAGTTTCTTGTATGGCTAGAGGATTAACGTGTCGAACTAGTTTGTCCATATAGATACCTTTAAGCTTGGAACATTCTTCTTTTACTGCAGGTACTTCCAGGTCTGGTATGGTATGTCATCATTTCTGATATACCATGGAGCTCCTGTGATTGTTCTGAGTATCTTGGATTGTGCTCTTTGTATTACTTCAATGTTACTCGCGCTTGAATGGTGGGGTACAAATTCAGAACCATAAGTCCAAAGTGGTGTAATAACAGAGTTGTACAGTATCTCTTTGTATTCAAGTCTTAGACCAGTTTAAGAGTAATTAGCCAGTAAAGACTTAGTGCCCTTGCTACGAACACTCGAGTTGTTATGTAGGATTGCAGGATTTCATGTAGATTTTGGGGTAGCAAACATTTAATATAGCATCTTCATGCCATACTCGGTCAAACGCTTTTGCTACATCAAGAAACACTGCTGAGCAATATTCTTGTTGTTCAAATGCAATTCTTATTTCCAAAGTAACTCTATTGACTTGCTCAATCGATCTGTGCTTAGCTCGAAATCCAAATTGATGATCTGGGATTATACTACTTGTTTGTAAATGGTGGTTGAGTTTGGCTATAAAAGCAGTCCTATAGGTCTGTATGATGAGGGACATGTCCTATCCATCCCGGGAAAGTATCCGATACGAAGGATAGCATTGAAACGATACGAGAGAAATGCTATTGCTGCATTTGGAAGTTCAGTTATCATTTTTGGCACAATACAATCATAACCTGCGCATTTTTTAGGATTCATTATTTTTTTTTTTCAACTTATACATACTATAGGAGTAGTATACTTTATTGACCCGTGATAATTCCATTTAACAATTTGATTCTTTTCGTTTATACAGAGTTTAGTTACTTTGATAACTTAACAACTAGGAAGGTAATTAATAAAACAAATTATTCGTTACATTAGACATACGTTACATACAAAATAATTAAGACTAAGTGGAGTAATAGAAAGGAAGTTTAAAAATCATTTTTAACAATTTATTTTGTAAGATCTGCAGTTTATTACGGTGACTTTGCGCGCAGTCACCCCAAACCTCCGAGCCTTATAACATAATTGGAACAAATATCGATTTATAAATTATAAGCTTGTTTTTGTTGATAGATTTGATTTCCTATTGATAAAGGGACAAAGAATTCTTAGCGTCTTATTAATTTTCTCGATTGTCCTGTTTATATGCAAACGGAAGGTTAGTTTGCTATCTATATTTAAGCCAAATATTTTATGTAATTTTCCCATTTTATTGGTTGGGAGCTAAGCAGTAGGTTAGAGTTGGGTAAGTGACAGGACTTACGCTTCCGGGTAAAATATATAGCGTTTGTTTTACCAGCATTTAGCTTAATTTTCCATCTATAAAAGTATTTAGCATAGATGTGAAAAGCATCCTCAAGGGTTTGATGGATAACACTATGGATATTGCCAGAGCAGAAGAGGGATGTGTCGTCGGCGAAGATTAACGCATGACAATGGTACAGAGTACTATGTACTTATCTGTAGTTCAAAGAGAGTGGACGTGTTTATTTTTGTTCTAACAAATATTCAAATTTTAACTTTTTTTTTTCTTCAATTTGTAATTAATACTGTTTTTATTATTGTGCATAATTTAAATTGATCGTGTTTTCGGGTTAGTTAGTGGTGCAGTGGTTGAGGTATTTTCATTATATTTTTGAGTGATTAGTGCATTTTGTTTTTGTTTTTACGTTTCATAATTTTTACCTTTGTTATTGTATATAACATTTTCAAAGTTATTATCTGTAAGCATTGTTGTTGCGAAACCAAACTGTTATTAATCAGTGATTCAGTACCGTTTTGTATTTCTTTCTGTAGCATTTGGTTTTGCTTTGGGTTTGTTTGATTTTTGTGTCACTTACAGTGTGTACATTTAGTATCTGCATTTTTCATTAAATTAAATTAAAATTTTTTTTTGTTTTTTAATTATATTAGTTATTTATATCTTTAATTTAAAATGCATTATGAAGTGTAAAAACAAATCATTTACTCTTAAATGCCGCACTGTAGCTTGTTGGTTGTGTGATAATGGGGCCATGTTACCTGTGCGGATATCAATGGAAGAATAGCCGATATCATCGATCAAAATATCGGCCTTTGTTGGTCTTGTCCTAATTGTCGGTCTGGTGAGATAGACTTTCGTAAATATATTACGTTAATGCGTAAAGCTTACAATGATCTAGCGAAAGACTTTTGGCGCTTGAAAGATAAGTTCACAGCTTATGATAAGTTTTTTAAACATATTAAATTCTTTGATATATCGCCTAAAAGAAAACGGCGTAATTCGCCCAAATCAAAAACTCTTTAGCACCTTTCAACATACCACTTCCATCAACCCCCAATTTTTCCATAACTACCCCCACTATTTCTATACCTACCCCCACTTTTCTATAACTACACCTATTTTTACTACCCCAATGGGGCAGATGGAGCTACCGGGAAACTTTCATAAGATTTCTTATGCATCTATTGTGCAGCATGTAGCGGCAGAAATAGCGCCTACTAGCTCAAACACTCGATCTTCAATTGGCCCTAAGTAGCTTGTCGCTGTTCCCCCTTCTAAATATGTTTTTGTGTCTAGGTTAGCTGAAGATACTTCGGAAGCCGATGTTAATCACTACCTTCTATCTAAATTGCCAACAATTACGAATGTGAATACAACTAAGTTTAAATTTTCTTTTTAAAGGACAATTTCGTCTTTTAAAATATCCGTTTCCCCTGAATACAGTAGTGAACTGTTAGGTCCTATCTTTTGGCCGGCCGGCTGTGTTGTTCACGAATATAACTTTAATTCTAGTCGCCCTCAAGCAGCCCTTCCTATGGATCCATCTAACCTCAGTTTGATCATACATTTTCAAAATTCCAGAGGTTTCAACTCTAAACTGAATAGACTATTCACTAATTGTTTTCTTTTCATTCAGATGTAATTTTGTATGAACATGGCTTCGTCCAGATGTTCTGAATTTCGAATTGTTTAACAATAATTACTTAACGTTTAGGAAAGATCGATTTGATCGCGTTGGTGGTAGAGTTCTGATTTCTGTTAGAGCTTATTCCTCTTCTGACTTGGTGTCTATTGATAATATTGATGACATTGAGTTTATTTGTGCAAAGATTTCATTTTCCAATTCTAATTTATTTATTACATGTTCCTATATCCCACCTGCTTCTGATGACTCTGTTTACTTATCACATCTGACAGCTATTAAAAAAGTTTTGTCTTTTATTAAAGATACTCATATGGTCTTAATCATGGGAGATTTTAGTCTTCGAAATATTTCTTGGACAGCATCTGATAATTGTAACTCTGTAATATCATCAGTAAGCTGTGAGTTTGTTGACTCATTGCTGGATCTTTCCTTTCAGCAAGTAAACTATCGTACATAGCTAATATCATTAACCGAATTTTAGATTTGGTCTTTACCGACAGCATAAATGATGTTTCCTTGTTTCGAAGTAATCCTCGTTCCACTCCACAGGATGCTTATCATCCGACTTTGGAATTAAACATCATTCTAATGGGTTTGGATTTCATTCCAATAATCCTTCTAATTTTCTTCCTACATCAAGACGTGTTTTCTGCTTTAAACAAATTGACTTCTTAAAGCTAAATTCTCTACTTATAGCCAGCCACTGACTGGTCTTATTTGTATTCCTGTGATAATGTTGAACTAGCTGCAAAGTTTTTTTATACAACAAAAAAAAAAAAAAAAAAAAATCATTTCAAATTATGTGTTCCGAAAGTTAAACTTAAACATAACCCACATACGCCAACTTGGTTTTCTCGTGATTTAATTAAATTAAAAAATTTTAAAAATAGACTATTTAAAAACTTTAAAAGGTCTGGTTTGTCTGCTGATTATACTAAATACGCTATATCCCGCTATAATTTTCAACACCTAAACAATTTCTGCTATCAGTCACACGTGACACATGTCAAAGAGAATATTAAAAGAGATTCTAAAAAATTGTATAACTTTATTAACACGAAGCGCAGGTTGGATATATTCGCATCCTGTGTGAAATTAAATGGTGTTGAATGTTGCAGCGATGGAGAAATTTCCAATCTTTTTTCGAACTTTTTCCAAAGCACTTACACGAATTTCAATAATGATTTAATAGTCCATACCCATATCATATTCATCAATTTAATCAATTTAATATGCCAGTTGTTGATTGTGATACAGTATTACAATATTTAAAATTTAAATTAACGTTTTTACCAGGTCCAGATGATTTACCTAGTTGTGTTCTAAAGCGATGTGCTGTTACTTTGCATAGACCAATCTGCAAATTGTTTGACTTATCTCTGAATACCTCTGTTTTACCTAATATTTGGAAGCAGTCCTATATTATCCCACTCCACAAAAAAGGCAGTAAAACTAATATATCAAATTACCGAGGAATAGCTAAACTCGTTGCTATTCCGAAGTTGTTTGAACATATTATCACCGATCAGGTGCAGCATTTCGTTCTTCCTTTATTAAGTACTTCACAACACGGTTTCACCAAGAAGCGTTCAACTACACCCCACTTATTAGAATTTACTTCGTTGGTCAATTGTAGTTTTTCACAACAACATCAAATGGATGTCATTTACACAGATTTTCGTAAAGCTTTTGACAGTGTTTGCCACTTCGTACTCCTCAATAAACTGAATACCTTAGGTTTTTCTCCCAAGTTAGTTAACTGGATTACATCCTACCTAACTTCCAGAACTCAAAGAGTTATTTTCAAAACAGCTATATCTAAGACTACTCGTGTAACTTCTGGTGTCCCTCAGGGTAGCCACCTCGGCCCATTATTATTCAATATTTTTATAAACGATTTGCCATCTGCCATAAAACATTCTAACGTCTTAATGTATGCTGATGATCTTAAGTTATGCTTATCTATTTTATCTCTGGTCCAACAAATGTTTCTTCAAGAAGATCTTGATTCCTTATCTCAGTGGTGCGCCAAAAATTATCTTTCGCTTAATTGTGACAAATGTAAAATTGTGTCCTTTTACCGTAAAAATTTTATTGTAAAAAGCTACCACATTAATGAGCACAATCTAGAACGTGTCACACAATTCAGTGACCTGGGTGTGTTGAGGGATCCAAAGCTGCATTTTGGGTCGCATATTTCTTGTATCATATGCAAAGCTAGAGGGGTTTTAAGATACATTAAACGTTGGTCTAAAGAGTTTATTGATCCTTACACCACCAAATTATTATTCACTTCTTTGGTTAGGCCAATACTTGAATATGCTTCATTTGTATGGGATCCACAGTTTAAAAAGTATAGTGATAGTATTGAGTCCGCTCAAAAGCAATTCTTGCCTTTTGCACTGCGCCGCCAAAGCCGTCTTAAACTAATCCGCCTCCCGAAATTATCCAGTCGCAGAACGACTCTTGGTGTCACATTCTTGCACAATCTAATTGTAGGCAGCATCTTTTCCCCTTCCTTGCTTGGTAGTATTAATTTTAATGTTCCTTCTCGGGTTACAAGGAATTATTCTCCTTGTACCTTGTACTTGTTTGTACATGTAAGACTACTTACATGCTGCATGATCCCTTTCGTGTTTTATGTCAATCATACAATCTATACTATGACCTTGTATCTAATTCTATTTCTTTCGATCAGTTAAAACCTAATCTCTTAACTCTCCTTAACACATAGTATTCTATTAACTATTTAACTTAATTTCATACACTTTATTGAAATTTATCTTTATAGTACATTATGATTAGTATAAATGGCTGATGACATTAGGTCTGTAGTCGTATAGTAGTCAATTAATTTGTATTGCATGTCCACTAACTCCAGTAGTTGGAATGTCGTGGGTGTATAGATTATAGAGCAAAGGTCCTAGCACCGAGCCGTGGGGAACGCCAGCCGTTATCAATTTTCTAACTGACTGTACACCATCCATATACGAGTATACCCAAAAATATCTGTCACATATAAAACTGCAAATTATTCTTACTAGGTACAGAGGGGTACCGTTGTGTATTAGCTTGTGTATGAGGCCATTGTGCCACACAGTATCAAATGCAGCTTGAATGTCCAATGTAACCATGCCTATAGATTCCTTTATTATATTTAGATTTAAGTTTGTTTGTTACAAATTGTTTGAGATTATTGAGGGGATGAATACAGCTAAGTGTGGCCCTAAATCCGTATTGAAAAGACGGGAGAATGTTGTTTCCTTCAATGTACGTATTTAACCTTACTTTAATTATCCGCTCGAGGATTTTGGAAAAGCCGCACAAGAGGCTTATAGGGCGGTAACTTTCTGGTGAGTCGGCAGGTTTACCTGGCTTTGCAATCGCCACAATTGTAGCTAACATTCAGCTGCGTGGGAAGTAGTCAATGCCTATACATCTATTAAAAACAATAGCAAGTAAATTTAGAGCACGTATGGGGAGATGCTTCAGGCAGATATTTGGTATCTTATCTGGACCTGGAGACTTTTTAGTTTTTAGGAAACGAACAACATCCTTCACTTCCGCAAGGGTGATAGTTTGGTCGTTTGAGATCATAGCAGTGTCCAGGGTGTTAAGCGAACTATTTACTAGTGCCACAGTGGTTGCATCTGAGAGCGCATCGGTGGTGTGATGTTTCTTCTCAAAGATTTCACTCAGTACTGTAAACCTGATCGTTATATCAGAAACTTGAGATGAATAATTTTTTGTTTTTAATTATTTTTGTGATTTTCCAAAATGGTTTAGAGTTTGTATCCAAGCGGGAAAGTTATTGTTCCAGTTAATTTTATTGATTCTAACAATTGCACTTTAATTTGTCAGTTTAGAAAGTTTAATCTGGCTTTAAATATTGGATGCCTATATCGTATCCAGTGTCTTCTTGCAATGTTTCGTAGTTTTATAAGCTTTATAATATTATCTGGGATTTTGGCGTTAAATGGGTGGGTGATATAGGATTTGGGGGATGTTAACGGAATAGTGACGCGATTATATAGCCAATCCTATTCAACTGTCAACCTACAAGTCGGTGCATCCTGTCAATAACAAAAGAGGCTCTGACGACCGAGTGCGGGCGGTATAACCCTAACAGCCAAAACTCGAAAAGAGAAAAAGGCGACCCAAAGTCTGGGGTATAACGGACTATCCGACGCTGTAGGAAAAATCAGCCTAGATGAAGTTGGGCCGACAACCCACTCGTCGAAAAATAACTGTCATGAAAGATGAAAAGAAGCCTCGGAAGGAACTCGTAAATGTTGACGACCATAGGAACGGAAAAAGGAATATTGATTGGAATCTTGGCTCTTGGAACATCAGAACTATGCTACAAGTCGGAAAAATAAATGAGATTGCAGATGAGCTTACAAAATACAATACATCGTGGCCCTGCAGGAATTACGATGGAAGGTCTTCGGAAAATCAGAGACAAAGTTTTAGGTTTTGAACCAATTAATGATAGACTATGGAAATTAAGAGTAAAAGGACAGTTCAACAATGTTACATTGATATCAGCATATGCACCAACGGAGGAATAAGCAAGAATAAGCAAATATGACACAATTGTTATCCTGGGAGATTTCAATGCCAAAATAGGTTGCGAAAGCTCTATTAAAGATGTAGTTGGCAATCACTCGCTCCATGAAACAACAACTGAAAATGGCATGACATTATGTATTTTTGCAAGCTCTACAAAAACATTTATCATGAGTACTGCATTCCCAAATAAAGACATACATAAAGGTACATGGAAAATTCCGGGAAGCAACAATGCGAATCAAATTGATCACGTCCTCATATGCAAAAGAAGAAAAAGCCACATAACCGATATAAGAAGCCTCAGAGGGCCAAACTGTGACAGTGACCACTTTTTAGTAAGAGTGAAAATGCGACAAAAGCTGTTTAACATTGCCAAAGTCAAAGAAATGAAAAGGAACAAATGGAACACAGACAGAATGGACGACAAGATAGTAAAAAGAGACTTCCATATATAAATAAAATTGACGAAAAAATCTCCAACACTGAAATCTCAGAAAGCATAGAAGAGGAATGGACAATTCTAAAACAAGCGATTACAACTGCAGCATCAAATACAGAGAAGTAAGGAAGGAAAAACTCCGAATGGTTCGATGATGACTGCAGAAAGGCAATAGCAGTTAAAAACCAAGCAAGAAAATGCTGGTTGGAAAAGAAAACTAGAGCAGCGAAAGAAATTTATATCGAGAAAAGAAGAACTGCTACGAAAATGTGTCAGAAAAAGAAAAGAGAATCCATGAAGAAGAACTTAGAAAGTATCTGCGAGGACTTCAACTCCAATAAAACAAGAACAGCCAAATCAAAACCGAAAAACACGGATTTCAACCTCGCACAAATATCTGCAAATCCAAAAACGGTGAAGTACTCACCGATCAACAAAAGATTGTGGAACGATGGGCTGAGCATTTTAGCGAACTGTTAAATGCCGGGAATATAGAAAGAAATATCGAAGAAACCGAACCACCGGCAGAGGATCACAATCTCGCTGAATATTCGCAAGATATACAACCACCGATGGATGAAATTCAAGACGCGCTAAATCATATGAAAAACAACAAGTCACCAATAGTAGACAACATAACAGCTGAACTATTAAAAAATGTTAGCGAATAATTTGTTGAAAGAATGCACCATCTGATAATGCTAATATGGGTGCAAGAAAC
>JAWNKV010000873.1:0-81840 GCA_035041805.1 Amiota mariae | reverse complement strand
ATTCTTTACTCAAATGTGCAGAGTCAGTTGCAATTATATTCCCTAACAAAATACAGTCCACTACTTACCAGTACGCAACATTCTATAATAATTTCTTGCTACAGATACCGCAAATGCCTATGACCTCAAGTAAAGTGGAGAATGGCATAAGATATGCGCAAATTACAGCCGCCTCTTCCAAGTCCCACCTAACCAACCAACAAGCCCAAAAATCAAAATTAAGCTCTACTGACAATTCGACCCTAGACAGAAATTCCTCCCAGCAAAACAACAATAGCTGCATACAAAACGACGATACCGCAGAACTTAAAAACATGATGAAGCAATTAATTCAACAGGTGACTGACATGATGAATATAATAACACTTCTGATAACTAAACTTGACAAACAAAATGGACCAAAAACTAAGAATAATGCGAATGAACTACACAAACATATCTTAGAGCTTCAACTATTCCTAAAAGAAAATATGATTGACATAGCTCTTATCTCTGAAAATCACCGCATAGATAATCACTACTTGAATATTCCCGGATATAAAATATACCGGTGTGTGATGGAAACCGATTTCGTCTTAATTCCGCCCCAATTCCATTCCACGGTGTGATGGAAACCGCTTTTGACGTTTTTGAAATCGCCTAATTTTTTACAGGCGATTTGGTTAAATTCTCTCTTATATCAAATTATTAAAGGAAAAAAAGTACCAAGAACTATAAACAATAGTTATTTTTCTCGCTAAATGGTATTTAAAGAATTCAACATTATAGTGTTTTTAAGTCATAATTTTGCAATTTACTCAAACCACTTTTCCATTAAAGTAAAATAGACGAAATGAGCAAAACCAACCAATGCTGAATATGCCAACCTGCTTGCATATAAATTTTAACATTTTCGAAGATTCCAATTTGTCTTTTTCAATTCAATTAATTTATATGTCAAAATAAACTATTTTTTTTTGGTAATGAAGCTATGATGTTGTAATTTTGTTTAAAAAATGCGTATAAAGTGATTAGTTTAATGAGAAGTTCATTGGTAAAAGTTGGCATGTTTGCAACGTGTTAACGCAGGTTACTATACATGATTTTTGTTTGTTGAGAAATGAAGTGTTTCTGATTGGTTTTTGTAGAGTGAGTAATGTGGAAGAGAGTGAGCAGTGTCAAAATATTTGCTTGGCATCAGTGGTTGAGTGTAAATACTGGCAATAGGATCCAAAAAAAAATATACGAAAAGTGTAGCCACGATACGTTTCAGACGGCCCTAAAAAAACAGTATTTAATCAGCAGTTCGTTCGAACATCATTGTTCGAAAAATGAAATCGTCGCGGTTACTATCACACCTACTTTTTTTTTGGATGGACTAAATCGAAAACGCCCGACATCAAAAACGTCGGTGTTTTCTATTACACCCCGGATATAGAACAAACCACCCGGATTGTTCAGGCCATGGTAGCACAGATATCATTGTTAAAAATAATGCACGTCACGTTGAACTTGAAACTTATAAACACGCTCACATACACTCGCCTAAATTGGTACTGGAAGATAAATATGGACCTTTCACAATTGCAGCTATTTATTGCCCACCTAGACACACAATCTCAACAGCTCAATATAAGGACTACTTTATACAGCTTGGCCCAAGGTTCATCGCAGCAGGTGATTACAATGACAAACATGTAAACTGGGGATCAAGGCTGACAAACACGAAGGGAAATAATTTGGTAAATGCAATTCAACCGATCGGGGGGATGCACTTGAGTACAGGCGAACCCACATATTGGGCAACGGATCGGACGAAGAAACCGGATCTAAAAGACTTTTGTGTATTACAAAATATGAATATAACACATTTCCAAATTGATTCCCGAATTGAACTTTCTTCCGACCATTCACCAATATAAATTGAATATAATTGCGTATTAAAAAAGTTCAACCCGCCTGCAAAATGTATAATAGAAAAAATGACTGGGAAGCATATAGAGAATTTGTTGTCAATAACCTCACAATAAACGTTCCTCTGACGATATTGGAAAGACATTGATACACACGAATGACATCATTAACGAAGCTGCTAATATAGCGACGCCAGAACTAAAACCAAAAGAGGAAACCTATATTTTCCCCCGCTCATTAAAAATCCTCATCGCGAACAAAAAAAAAAAACTGCGTAAGATCTGGCAAAGAACGAAAACTCCGAATGACAAAGCAATCAAAGATCTGAAAACCATGTCAAGGAATTTTAAAATGAACAATTTGAACATTACTTAAAATCACTATCTCCGACATTTGACACTAACTATTCATTGTGGAAAGCTGCAAAACACCTTACTAATCACAACTTTCACCAGCCACTACTCTTACAGTCGGATGGGACATGGCCTAGAACCAACTCTGACAAAGTTTCACTTCTTGCAGACCATTATGAAAATGCTTTTGTTACCAATCAATATAATGCTAATAACACTAATTTGTATAACAGCACTCCATCTCCGCAATACTGTATAAACAAAATTTCAGCCAATGAAATCAGGTACTGATTTTATATTATATTCCAGACCGAGCTCAGGCTACTGGAGGGGTCGCAGCTGGTGGATTATTTTCACCTTTACTGGTTAGCTGCGAATACCCAATAAAAGTCTCGCATATCCTAAGAAGCCAAATGCGTCGGGCAAAAAGACGCCGCCATATAAGCGTCCCTCGCCTAGGCGACATCGCGGGAGCGGTTACATCGACAAATCCAACACATGTCTGTTCCCGTATCGGGCGGTGTATTGGTAAGCGTCTGTTCACCATGTTAGATGCGGCTGTAGTTACAGAAAGACCGGTAAATTTCATGGCGCACTGGGATTCCACAGAGGCGTCGCCGCTGCTTTTCTGATGGCGTCAACTTCATCCTTGAAGGATTTGAGGCCAAGGAGTACGTTGTGGCAGCGTATTAAACAGGCTTTTGACCGAAAGGAACGACGGGCTGCTCAGTAAACTCAAGAGCTTGTTATGGTTAATAGTGCGCAGCTACCTCAATAACAGGACCTTCTCAGTGCTACGCCTTACGGGCCGATGTTTGTCCAGCAGTCTTCATTGCCAACCAACTGATGGAGCAACATTCGGGCTATAAATACCTAGGTTTGTATTTGTGATAGGCGGCTAACATTCAAAACGCATATTTCAGTCACCACGAAATCTTTACAAAGCAATAATAGCTCCTATTTGGCAATACGGACTGCAGGTGAACGGCATAGCTGCGAAATCACACATATCTAAGATCAGATTACTTCAGACCAAGACTGCGTATGATGTCGGGAGCTTCGTGGCTTATGCGGACCTTGAAAATACTTAATAATACCAAAAATTGGTGATATGATTAATCGTCAGGCAAAGAATTATATGGAGCGGTGGAAAAATCACCCAAACATGCTAGCCAGGCGTCTCTTAAAGCGACGCAGAATAGGAGGAGTCAGAGTGGCGCGACGGTTAAGAAGATCTCATCCTGTCGACCTCTCAACTAGATTAAAGTTGTTTTACAGAATAACAGAAAAATTAAATTAAAATATTTATTGATCAAAAGCTACCCGAAGCTATGCAAAAAAAGTCCCCAACCTGGATATCACCTGTGGTGCCAGCTCTCGAGGGAAACCTGATCAAAAAGCCGCAGAAAGGAACAAGGAAGCAGGAGAAGCTGAAGTTGTGACTCTAGTAAATTTTAGAATCCACAAAATAGCCGAAGACCACAATGAGGTGACAACTCCTGTCACGATAAATGTTCAACCCACGAACTCATCCCCTCGTATGGAACTAATAAGAAGATTGAGAATATTTGAAGAAGTATCCATTGAACAGTGCAGAAACGTACTTCGAAAGATGAAGCAAGCAATGTTACAGCTATAGGAAAAGCTGGAAAACAACAGAATGGGAGGCAAGACATGTCCCAGCGACTAAAGTGAACTCAACAACACAAACGCTGGAGACAGATAAGCAGCTGACAGTGCAAACTGAAAAGACAGACGAAAGGAAAAAACGAAGCGCCACAAGTCCTATCATTTCAGAAACTAGCAAGAAGACGAGATCTAAAGAATCCGGCAGCTGGCAAACTGTATTCTGTAAAATGACGGATCAGAATCAAAAGGAAACTGGAGAAAATAGCCAAAAACCTGCACCTTAAAAACAAGAAAAAAGAGGCGATGAAAGCACCACAACCAAAATAAGAAGGGACCGAGTACCCAAACCTAAACCAGAGGCAATCTTAATTAAGCCGACAGAGGGAAATAGCTACGTCGAAATACTTAGGGACATACGTAAAGAATCCACAAAACACGAAAATATTGGTAAAAGAAATCAGAAGGACCCGAACAGGAGTTCTTTTACTTGAAATCGTGAAGGGAAACAAAATTAGCCCAAACTTTGTGCGACAACTGGAGGAAACAGTTAGAGATGCAACAACGGAGCTTATGTCACGCTGCCTAATGTAGCTGCCGTAAAGCTGCTAAAAACGGGTTACATCAAAGTTAGTTGGGTTAACGCTCGAATGAGAGCTATTACAAGCATAACGCGATGCTTCCGATGTTTCGTAGTAAGACATATCCTATCAGACTGCACAGAACCTGACAGGAATGGAAAAGGTATCTGCATACGATGCGGTGAAACAGGTCACAAAATGAAGGAATGCAACCAGGATCCACAATGCTGTTTATTCTCCGACGCAAATCTAAGCCCGGTGAACCACATGCCCGGATCTAGGAAATGTTCCATCGCAAAACAAAAAACATGAGAATACTCCAAGCAAACATGCACAGAAGCACTACGGCGGACGCACTCTTAGAACCAATGGTCATAGAGATAGAGATCAACATAATAATAATCAGCGAACAACACTGTAGAAACACTCACGAAACGTGGTATGTGGATAAAAGTGGAACTGCCGCCATTTGGATTCCCAAATACAATATATAATATAATATAATATAATATAATATAATATAATATAATATAATATAATATAATATAATATAATATAATATAATATAATATAATATAATATAATATAATATAATATAATATAATATAATATAATATAATATAATATAATATAATATAATATAATATAATATAATATAATATAATATAATATAATATAATATAATATAATATAATATAATATAATATAATATAATATAATATAATATAATATAATATAATATAATATAATATAATATAATATAATATAATATAATATAATATAATATAATATAATATAATATAATATAATATAATATAATATAATATAATATAATATAATATAATATAATATAATATAATATAATATAATATAATATAATATAATATAATATAATATAATATAATATAATATAATATAATATAATATAATATAATATAATATAATATAATATAATATAATATAATATAATATAATATAATATAATATAATATAATATAATATAATATAATATAATATAATATAATATAATATAATATAATATAATATAATATAATATAATATAATATAATATAATATAATATAATATAATATAATATAATATAATATAATATAATATAATATAATATAATATAATATAATATAATATAATATAATATAATATAATATAATATAATATAATATAATATAATATAATATAATATAATATAATATAATATAATATAATATAATATAATATAATATAATATAATATAATATAATATAATATAATATAATATAATATAATATAATATAATATAATATAATATAATATAATATAATATAATATAATATAATATAATATAATATAATATAATATAATATAATATAATATAATATAATATAATATAATATAATATAATATAATATAATATAATATAATATAATATAATATAATATAATATAATATAATATAATATAATATAATATAATATAATATAATATAATATAATATAATATAATATAATATAATATAATATAATATAATATAATATAATATAATATAATATAATATAATATAATATAATATAATATAATATAATATAATATAATATAATATAATATAATATAATATAATATAATATAATATAATATAATATAATATAATATAATATATATAATATAATATAATATAATATAATATAATATAATATAATATAATATAATATAATATAATATATATAATATAATATAATATAATATAATATAATATAATATATAATATAATATAATATAATATAATATAATATATATAATATAATATAATATAATATAATATAATATAATATAATATAATATAATATAATATAATATAATATAATATAATATAATATAATATAATATAATATAATATAATATAATATAATATAATATAATATAATATAATATAATATAATATAATATAATATAATATAATATAATATAATATAATATAATATAATATAATATAATATAATATAATATAATATAATATAATATAATATAAAGTTTGGGCGATCATTGGTCTTCGTCTAAGCAAAGAAATGGGAAAAGAATTTACAAAGCAGGGGCTCGGATCCCCAGTACCGGTGACTTTGATGGGTGACCAACCAAATCGCGGGTTGCCAAAAACAAGCAATTGTAATGCTGTAGAGGTGGCGCACTTGGCCACCATAGCAGCTAATACTACAAGCTCCTGCAGCAATGATCAACTTGGTTGCTGCTGCGGACAAAGTTAGAACCAAGATCTATAGCCGAGTTCGGTGAAATGAGAGTTACTTGAATGTAGCATTGGGAGTACGGTAGAGGCAATAAATGTGGAAAATCGGTGAGCTGATCTACAAGATGAGAGCTCTACAAGAAGAAGAGCGTCTTGCTAAATGCCGAAAGGCACTTCGCAAGATGTAGTTGGCAATGACCTGCCAGAAAAACATCAGTTTAGATGTGAAAGACGGAGTCTCCCAATTGAGCGAACGTGTTGATGTAATTGAACACTACCGCCGTACTTGGAAAACAGCTGAACAAGAGAAAAAGACAGCAACGACGTTGAAGATGACATCCACGGCAACGACAACATAAACGCCAATGGATACGGAAGATATAACTCCTACAACAAAGTCGAAGAGCTTCGCTACGAACCGAGTTGACCCTCAAATGAGGAACGAGGACAACGTGACCCCAACACTCTCCACCTCAAAACGAGCATTATCTAGCCCAACAAAACTAACAAAAGATTCTGTGAGACCCCCGCCGTCATCTGGCAAACTGTCAATGGAAGGAAAGTAAAGAAGCAGAAAAATAATCAACAAACCGAATCGCAAAGAAAGGTAAATAATACACCTCTCAAACACAACAGCGATTAAAAAAAATCAGAACAAGACCAGAATCAATTCTGCTTAAGCTTGCTGAAGGGCGTACTGCAGAAACTTCGCCACTATGTCAAATCTGATGAATCCAAAGCAGAAGTTCGCGCTATCCGCAAGACCAAAACCATTACTTCTTGAGATGGACAAGGGAAGCCCTCCAAAACAAGATTCAACATATAGCCTCAATAGTGGAACTTAAACCGAAAGCTACAATAGAGATCCGGGACCTTGACTCATTTACAACTGAAGATTACTGCAGCTGTGGAGCGCACTCTTAGAGACATTTTAAAAGAAATCACTGTGAGAACAACTGCTCCAAACTGACGAGAGCAAATATGATGTTGTTGTATGTTACGTTGTCAACAGTAAATGCAAAGAAGCTATTAGATAAAGAACGTATAAAAATAGGATGGATCAACTGCAGAATGAGACGCTGGAGATAAATAAAAAAATTATATCGATGATTTGGTCGCGGACACCAACAAGTGAGTGTAAATGACAAGGTCTGTGTATACGGCGTTGAAAATCAGGGCACAAGCTTAAAGAATGTTTAATACGTCAAGCTACTGCCTTTGTCTAAGAAAAGGACGAAATCATCACATCCCAGGATCTGCTAAGTGCACACTACATACAGACCTAAAACAACAGAATTGAAGACATTGCAGTGTAACATGCACAGAAGTAAGACGGCAGATTCGCTGTTACCACATAATATGCTGGAACACGAACATAGCTATTATAAGTAAACAATATATAGAAGACTCCTTAAAGACTGCTGTTATAAGTGTGCAAGACAAGTCCCCATTAAAAAGATCAGGAAAAGGAAACGGTTTCGTTAAGTAATAAACAAACAGCTGAATATAATCAGCTGTTATCTATTACCAAGTGACAACATGGCTGATTTCCAAGCAAATCTCTATGAACTGGAAGATGAGACACGAAAATTCAACGGTGATATCATTTTCGCCGGAGACTAGCGAATTCTGGATATGGCCACCAGACTAAGGGTTCAAAGCTGGCAAATCAATAATCGGAGCTGTCGAAGATGTTATAAAAAGTGTCCCATTAGCTCGAAACCACCTTTCAAGACTAATGGTCCTAGTGGCGACAATCGACATCAAAAACGCCTTTAACAGCGTAAAATGGGACGACATGCTAGATGTTCTTGATATACATGGAACACATGACTATATGATGATGATGGTACGTAGCTACTTGAAAGATCGGAAACTCATCTACGACACAAACAGTGGATAGCGATAGAAGCAGATAACGGCAGGCGCAGCACAGGGCATGGAACGTTTGTTACGATGGAATCCTAAGGATAGAAATGCCCGACGAATGCTACTCAGTGGGCTACGCAGACAATTTTGCAGCAGTCCTAACCGCGCGAGTCCTGGAAACAGCTCAAAGCAGGCTAAACCAAGTGACGATTAGGATGCAAATATGGCTAGCTTCTCATGGTCTTTGCTTAGCAGCCGAGAAAACTAAGCTTGTTCTTCTCACGAGAAAGCACTTACCCCTTGAAGTGGACATGCGCTTCTTTTCACAAACACTGAAGACCTCAAAGTCATTAAACTACCTGGGCGTAAGAATAGACAGTAAGCTGACATACTGGATGCAAATTCAAAACGCAGCTGAAAAATCAGCAAGAGTGACAAGTTCTCTATCTAGACTGATGGCAAACTGCGGAGGACCACTTGGTAGTAGGTGAAAGCTTCTACTTGACACAACACTATCGATAATGCTTTACGGAAGCAAAGTGTGGGCTGATGCACTGAAACTGGAAAAAAGAAGAAAAGTATTAGCTAAAATACGGCAGACCTCATCCTATCGCACGGTGTCAGAAGCAGCAGTATTGGTAATCAGTGGCACGATACCGACAGACCTGCTTGCAAAGGAGAGGCAGAAGTTATGGATTCTGAAAAGATATATTATAATTTGACAAACCCAAAAAGACAAACGGTCAGAGCGCAATCCATCCAGCTGTTGCAGAAGCGGTGGGCACCAGAAACGAAAGGCATATGGACAGCTAATCTTATACAAGATGTGAATCCATGGCTAAGAAGATAGTGGGGTGATGTAAATTTTTATATCACAGAATTGCAATCGGGACACGGATACTTCCGGATATATCTGCACAGAATAGAGAAAGCAGCAAATGCGTATTGCATTTATGGGGACGCATACTTTCTTTGAATGTGATTCATGGCAAAAGGAGTGTGAGGCACTGGGGAACTGTGTAGGACCCATCAACGTAGAAAACATAGTAGTAAAGGTGCTGGTGAGTAAGCAAAACTGGGCACAAGTAGCTCACTACATTGAAAACATATTAAAATGCAAGAAGCGGGACCTGGACGCAGGTACTACTCTCCACCTATGAATATGCGAACAAGTTCCGGAGGGGACACTTATCCTATAGGGGATATGTTTGTTAGTGGCACACCACCTACACCACATACCGGGGGTGCGACAGCACCCTTGACGGAAGGGACGGCACTGTGCGAGTAGTAACTTTCAGAAAAAAATGGCTTTCTCAAACGCAACGTTCTCGAAATGTGCCCGCTACCCATTGAGAACCAAGAGGGTTCCAGACGACAGTTGTTGGAAGGAGGTTCCAATGAGGGAAGTATGTTGGAGCATTTTGACGGTAACAAAAGCTCGCCGCCACAAAACTTTTAAGCTGTGCTTAAAGGTCTCCAAACAAATAGCCTAGCGATGTTCTCAAAGAGTTGTGGAACACTTAGAGACAGAAGTTCCACCACTAGCTTTTAAATACATGTGTGAAATTAATTGCAAAAGAAAGAAGCCAAGACAATACGTTGTTAGACGAAATTTGTACATTTGTAAATTTTAATGTTAGTTCGGTGAGAGATAAGAATAAAATAAAAAATCTGCCAAGTGTGAATCGAACTCGCACACCGAGGGTTCCGTACCATCGTACATGATTTTTTGTTTACAATATTAAATTATGTGAATATTTAACAGCCTAAAAATATACTACAATTACAGCTTAAAAGTATACTACAAAAAAAATTAATTGTTAAACAAAAGGTTAAATTAAAGAACAATGCTTCTAACAAGTGAATTACACACTCTGTGAAAATGTCAACTCTCTACCTATTACGGTTTATGAGATAGAGCAGGAGACGGACGGACGGACATCGTAAGCTTAGTAATAGGGTCCCGTTAGTTCCCTATGGGTACGGATCCCTAAAAAAGGACAAAATTTGAACAATTCATTAATATTGAAAGCTGTTGATACAGGAGTGAAACAAGAGTCAAGTGTTAAAATAATTACCAGAGATGTGTTCTATAATATTATTCATTTATTTTATTATATTGTGATACAAACGTTACAAGTGGGATATGATAATTAAGTGAGAAACAAATACAATATTTGTGTGTCTACTGTATTTAAATATCGTGTTGTTGTATGTTTTGTTGTTGATTTTGCAGAATCATTTGACTTAGTGAAATCAAATTTTTCCTTGAGAAAATTTATAAGTGCCGCTGATGCTTCTTTGTCGTAATCTACATTGAAATCTCCACCAAGAGATTTTTCTTCAAGCCAAGATTAAGAATTTTAGGGCTTCAAATATGACTTAGTTTTTTTTATTGTGTCAAAGACTATGAAGTTTTATAGCCTAGACAAAGTGCTCATAAAGAGAGAGCTCTTCTCTTTCAAAGCTCGTGATACCCAAGATACAATAATACAAGGTAGCGTCAATTTGACCTGTTACGCTCTCAAAAATTGCTTACTCTCAATTTTGACTTCATAAGGATATCATTGTACTAAAACGCTAAAAAATCGAATTTAGTGTTGAACATAACGTGAAAATGCATTGTAAATTAAAAATTAGTTTTATGAAGTCAATTGTTACTGCTTTGATCAGCTGTATTGGTGACGGTGAAATCGTGTTCAAAATAATATTACTAAAATAAAATAGCGAATAACCAATGTAAAACATACAACAAATTGAATAAAATAATAAATTTAAAAACAAAACAGCAAAGAAAAAAAATGCAGTTATACTTATTTATATTGTATTATATAAAGGAAATAAAAAGAACTGCAAATAGCAAAAGACAGTAAAACTTATGTATGTACATAAAAAAAGAACATATTTGGACATACACTCTCGCTCACTTGAATAGAGCCCCTCATAATTTTTCTGTTTTTATATTTATTTCTTTGAAACCAATAATTTTAGAGCCCTACTTTTTTTAAATTAAAGTTTATTTAATTCTCTATATTATAACAAAAAAACCACTTTGAAATTATAAGTGTAAAAATTTTTAAAACAAATTTGAACTTTTATATGACAAAAAGAAACATTTTATTTTTGGCTCATTTAAATAGAACCCCTATAGAAAAATAGAGGTAGAGTCTCGTCAATTTGTTGGCAGTACTTCTCTGCCGTGATCGTTTCGCCTGGATTCAGAAAGCTGTGATGGATGAGACCGGCTGCTGACCACTTAACAGTAACCATAATCTTCTTTTGGTGCAGTTTCGGCTTCGGGAAGTGTTGTGGAGCCTCGTCGTTGTCCAACCACTGCGCGGAACGTCGCCGGTTGTCGTAGAGGATCCATTTTTCATCGCACGTTACGATTCGGTTGAGAAACGGGTCATTTTTGTTGCGCTGAAGAAGAGACGATGACACCTCAAAACGACGATTTTTTTGGTTTTCGTTCAATTCATGCGACACTCATTTATCAAGTTTTTTTGACTTCCCTATTTGCTTCAGATGGCGTACGACTGTTGAATGATCGACATTGAGTTCTTGTGCGACTTCTCGTGTGGTTTTGCGAGGATCGGATTCGATTAAGTCTTTCAAATCGTCATTGTCAACCTCAGATGGGCGGCCGCGACCCTCTTTATCTTCAAGGCTGGTATCACCTGCGCGACATTTTTCAAACCATCTACGTGTGGTATGTTCAGAAGCAGTTGTTCGGAAGCAGTTGTTCGGAAGCAGTATCCTCGCCCCATGCTTTATTAATATTTCGTGTCGTCTCCGCAGCATTGTGGCCAAGTTTGAACTCGTGAAGCAAAATAATGCGAATTTCTTGTTTTGATAGCATCACAAAAAGTGATCGGAAATCAGAAACGTATGACGATAATAAAAAGATAATTGGTCTAAAAGATAGAGCAAAAAACGCCCTTTAAAACGACATATAGCATGACCACATTCATTAAAAAATGTATTCCGAATTTCATGCATAAAAATAAACAATATGGAAACGGCCATTATTTTTGCACCAACCTAATAGAATCATACAAATTCTTAATGTAGTGCAAGGAAATGCACGACCAGGCATGTTTAAAGGCTTCAATTAGTTCGCATTTACTAGTATATTGCTTTCCGGATTCATACAACTTGAGTACAAGCCATCCGCAAACATTTTCAATAATGTTCAGGCCAGGCGAGTACGGTGGCCAGTTAAGAAACTCTACATTCTGGCCTTCAATACAGGATTTGACAACTCTAGCAGTGTGGATTGGAGCGTTATCATGCTGGAATCTTTGTTTTGTATGACATTGCGTTCATTCTTTCCCCAGTACGATGTTCAATATCGAAGTTAAATTCTTGTAAATGTGAAATCCATTGCGCTACGTCACAGGGAACATCCTTCTTCTTCACAGTCTGCGTAAATGCAATGCAATCTGTCACCAACTTATAGTTTACCCCAAGAAAGTAATGCCTAAATTTGTCGACTGCAAGGTAGGCAGCATTGACCTCCAAAATATAACTGTGACGTCTGGAATTACTCAATGACGACTTCTTGACCCAGAAAAACACAGGGTGTAGTTCTTGATCAAACCACTGAAGTAACGTAATGCCAAAACCATTCTTCGAAGCATCTGTATGTACTTCGGTGTACGGGTACTGTAAACCCAAGAAAATCAACCTTTTTGTACAAAAAATGGAACTTCTTCCACTTAATCTTTTAATCTAATTTATGAATGCATTCCTCGGTTGTCTGTGCGTAAATAATGATGTTATCTATATACAATGGCATAACATCTCGAGCAATCAGATTCTGGAACACACAATTAATGAATCGCACAAACGCAGCACGGGAATTGCAAAATCCGAACGGAGCTTTATTGAACTCGAATAGCCCCTCCTTTGTGACAAAAGCAGCAGACTTGACTCATCAATTGGAACGTGGAAAGAACCGTTCTCCAAATCCATTAACATAATCACCTTAACCGCTTGTAGCCTCTCAAGCACATCATCAATGAGTGGTACCGGGAAAGAGTCCATCAGCACCATACTATTCATCTACTGAAAGTCAACACAAACTCGGTATATGATGTTTTTCTTTTTAACGACAACCAACCTACTCGCCAAATTCGAATGCGACTCACGATGCCGTCATTCAGCCGGTCTTCAACTTGTCTTCTAATAACGTATTTTACTTCTTGTGGATGACGACTCGGTTGCTGATGAAATGGGGTTATTTGCCCGTCTGCTATTATTTTCAGATGAACGGGACACCCATCCGTTGTCAACATCGGTTGGTAGTCACAGATCAGTAATTGTATTAGCGGATGGAATTGCGTAGGACTATCAATATCAGTTACAGTCTCTGTTACATTGTAAATATTTAGCTCATTTAATAAAACATCATCATCATGTGCTGATAACGACGAAAATTTGCAATCATTTTCGTTCAGGGTTAAACGAAACTTCGACGCAAAATCATCCGTCGTCAACATCGGTGATCAATAATTGTATTAGCGGATGGAATTGCGAGGACTATCAATATCAGTTACAGTCTCTGTTACATTGTAAATACTTAGCTCATTTAATAAAACATCATCATCCTGTGCTGATAACGAGGAAAATTTGCAGCCATTTTCGTCCAGGGTTAAATGAAACTTCGACGCAAAATCATACCCCAGCAAAGCATCGTATTCCCCTCTTTCATCTGGCACCACAAAAAACTTATGTTGGGTCTCAAGACCATCCACCCGCAGCGTCCCTGTAAATGCACCAATTGGAAGCGTTTTTAAATTTCCAAACCCACGCAACAATGAATAACGTCTTTGTATAATAGTCTGTCACTTCAGACTCTGTATTAACCAGGCCATCAACATTGTGAAGTACGACCACTTTCACTGGTTTTCTACTTCTTGCCACATTTGCACTTTTAGATAGTTGTGAGCAGTTTTTAGAAATATGTCCAAACCCATCACTCTTGAAACATTTAGCACCAACATTAAAATTTTTACGCAAGTGATTGGTTGATCCGCAATTATAGCAACGCATATTTTAATTTTTTTGCTGCCACTGTACTTGTGTTTATTGCTCTTTTCACTTTCGTTCATACGCTCAAATGTTTTATATTTCCATTGTAACTCGCGATACGATTTACAATTGTAAATAACATATTTGAATTCATTTTTCATCTTAAGACCGTCAACTATATAATGAATTACCGACTCATCATCAACACTCCCTAGCGCAGCAATTTTCCTCATTTGCAAAATATATTTCATGTTCTGCTTTTACTCTTTCACTAAGTTTTTTATACACCTCTGCACTAGAAAATGTATACCAAAATTCTGAGGTTAATGCTTCTTTTAGTTCATCGTATGTGCTCACCACCACCGATTCTATACAAAATTGTGCCGCTTTTACCATTTTTCTGCAGGCCTGAACATATTTGAGTTTCTCGCTTAGTCCATACGCTTCAGCATTTTGTCTTTATTTACCGAGTTCGATGACCGCACTTCACACAACAACCCAGTATTTTTCGAACTTAAAACATAAAAAACAGCAATAAAACACAAAACAGTAAACTATTATTTTCCGTTTTTCGTCAAACACACTACACTTTTAAAAAGTTCGTTGGCGGTTGAGCCCCAAATGTGAAATTATTTTATTGTATATAAATAATAATGAAACAATAACAATGCTCTTAAGCTAATAATTTAATGACAGTAACGTAATAAAATAAAACAACGAAATAAAACGAAATAAACTGAGCACAACAAGAATAATTTAACTTCAGAAACAACTTGACGACTTTTCAACTTATCTACTTCTGATTCTTATCTCAACTGCTTCATGCGTCCTTCACTCTTCGCTCTCTGCCAAGGGTGATCAGCCTGACCCATTAGCCCCACTTACATACGTATACATAAACTATAAACTACTTAGATAATAAAAATACACAAAAACACAGATACAAAAGAAATGAAGAATTAAACAAAAAGGAATTCATTTGATGATAAACTAATTAATTAAATGAAATTTTATAGAAAGAGAAGGAAAAAGAAAAACAATATTTAATTCAATAAAAACGAGTGAGCAAAATTATTATGAACAAGAAACAAAATTAAATTTTATTCAGAGAACTTTTAACTTGTGAATAGAAATGAAAAATTAATTAACATAATAATTATAAATTGAAATAGAAATACAAAACATTACAATAAACAAACAAATCAAAACAAGGCAAGAAATGAAATTGTGAAACTTAAGCAGGGCATCCACATGCGAATTTGTTCGCGGAACAAACTTTTATTTGCCCAGTAACTAGGCGAACATCATTTGCTAAAAAATTTCAGAGAGTAAACATGAAAAAGATGGCAGAGGAACGTAATGCAGTCGTGGCCTTGATGGTTACACAAAGAAGCTCATGCCGCAAATAAAAACATCGAAAATTTGTGCAAATCGTTGTTGTTGTTATTTTATGTGTTGTCTACATACATTTTTAATTTTTTTTTTATGGATCGCAAGGATGTGGTAATCTTCTAAAGATACGGTTGTCAGGTTATCCACATGCACGATTCTTTGCCAAATTGACAATGCTTATGTACTAAACCCACCCCCTGCATTAGTTCAACCACTCTCCCCGCGTAACTGTTGCTAGATATTACTTTGCGGGGTGGTTAGCAATCTTGCTCTCATCAAAGTAATATGTCTATTTATCTCTAAACGACGCAGCTCCAACTGGATTGCTGATACGCACTCACAAATCAGATTTCAGTTGCTAGGTGATGCTATCATGCACTCTTACGTATTCTCAGGTTCATGGGGGTAATATACTAGAACAGGAAACCGTGGGCAGCGAAAACCGACGAGCTCTGCGTCCTCAGGTTCATCGCACCGCGGGCACCTTGGACACCAATACAGGTACCACCTATAACTACTTTGAGTAGACAAGAACTGGGTTAACTGATAATTGATTATACAGTTATTTCTGCTCTACCATGTTGTAATGTATGGTGTAAGCTTATAGATCCATCTTCCTTTTTCAGCGGTTTGCTATCTCCGTTGCCAAAATTTTTCGCTGTAGCATTTTGGTTTCCTAGTCTGGTCGACCTTGATACCTCTCGTAGTGCCTTTGCATCTCGTCAGCCAATGTGTCGATGGGCATCATTTCAGCTAAAACTAATGCCGCATCATCTGAGATGATTCGAAAAACAGATATTTTTCTCAGCGCTGAGAGCCTATAAGAGGCCCAAAGATTTTTTTTTATGTCTTCGCTTTCACAGATTCGGACAAGTGGGAGCAGCATACAGCATAATTGAGGTAACCAACCTTGCTAATATCTGGCGCTTGTCTACTTTAGGGCCTCCGACATTTGGCTGCATCAATGATAAAGCATTCTGGACCTTTGCTTTTTATACGACAGCCTGTTATCCACCAGCACACGTAGTTACTTTATAGCCTTTTTTGACCGTACCTCGTGATCGCCGACTCATACCCAGCAGAATTCGACACCCTTCCTGCTGCTAACCAGAACTAACTCCGTCTTTTGCTTTGCCAAGGAGAGTTTTGAGTATTTAAGCCACGCTATAACCAATCTAATAGCTGTATTTGCCGATTGCAACATCCTTTATCTCCTTTCCCGTTATAACCAGACATAGGTCACCAACAAAGCCTACCGAAGTGCAGTTTTCGGGTAGCTGCAAATTTAAGACCTGGTCGTAAATGAGGTTCCAAAACAGTGGGCCGAATTCTGAGGAACCCCCGCCGTACATCTACACACTTTCCTTCCTTCGTCACTATCATAGTGCAAGTACTCAACGACAAGTAAGACTTTATCATATGTTGGAGGTACATTGGTGCTCCCGTTCTACGAAAAGACCCAGTGCATCCAGTTAGCGGAGATAACACGATTTTTATGTCCAGAGTTACTATTGCGCAGTACTCCTTAGAGACGCCATAGAAACGCTTTTTACCTTGGATCGCCTGTTTTGCTTTGCAGACCACTTTTTTGATCGTGTCTCCTGTCGATTGACCTTTACGAAAACCAAACTGGCTTTCAAAGAGAGTGCCACTCTCATTGACACTTTGCTCCAGTCTGTTGCACATAATCTTTTCCAATATCTTGCAGACAGTATCAAGTAAATATATTAGTCTATACGACGACGCATCATTGGGTGGCTTGCCAGGTTTGGGAACAAGAACCAATTTATAATGTCGCCACCTTCCTGCAAAAACTCCTTCATGAAGGCACTGGTTAAAGACTTTCAAGAAGACCTCAGGAATATTGGAGATAGCAGCTTTTAGGGCACTCCATCAGGACCCGGAGTCTTCTAATCCTGTACCTTAGCGCTAGCCCGGTATAATTCTTCAGCACTTACATCAGAAATACTTTCCGGGAGACGTTACTCACTTACTTTTTTGATTGCCTTTTGGAAAGTCAGGCTGGCAGTTCTTAATTTATCTTGTCTCTGACTAGCCTCTGAAGACAGCAGACACTAGCAAGCATATCACCAGCAGCCGTTTTCTCTTCAAAAAAAAAAAAGAAAAAAATTCTTTACACATTCAATTTCGCTTACGAAACAAAAACAAAAAATAACGGTTACAGTATAGATCAAGCATAAGAAGAAATTCTCTTTAATTACGGAATCATTTAAACACCCTACAATGGATCAAGCAGCAGACCCGCCTGATCGGCAGAAAACATATACCAACGAAAATCTGATGATACCCAGACCAAAATACCTCATCATGACCCGCAACAATAATAATGAAGAACTCAACTCAACACTGCAGAGGAGTAATATACTTGAATGAGCTCAGATCTATCCCTGAGGAAGAAATATTGAATGAGTTAAAAACTCAAGCGGTGTACGAAATCAGGAAAATTAAAAAAAGAAACGGAGAACAACTTATTGAAATAGGTCTGATAATTAATACATTTGCCCGACTTTTGCTCCCCGAACACATACTTATCGGTTACGAGAAGACTAAAGTCAGAACATATATACTACCCCCTACGCATTGCAACAATTGCCTTAAATTTGGGTATACCCAAAAAGTTTGCAAAGGTATGAAAATGTGCTTAGCTTGCAGTCAAGAATAACTTACCGCGATAAACAAACAAACAAACAACCAAACACTCATATTTAGACAAAAAAAGCGCGTCTTCATAAAAGAACAGGAAATCACTGCTATAAAAGTTCTACGTAAAGTTGATACTAAGAGGCGTACTCGTTTTACAACTCGAAAAATCAACACGAACACCACACCTTCGCGGAAATCGTCATCAAACGCAACATCGTAACATACTCCGATATCGGCAATTTCATCAACACAAACCCATCAACATCGGCAACCACAACAACTAAGTTGAGCAATAACTTAGCTAATAACAAGGTTATTATCCTACCCAAAAACACGACAAAACGAGGTAAGCTCAACAAACAAAAAAACGAAAAAAAAAAAAAAAAAAACTCAAACTCTACAACAAATAAATTAACAAACTATTAAGACACATATGAAGTAACATTGAGCGACAGCGTGCGGCCCTTATCAGGCTGGCGACCGACCCCGTCAGTCGCGTCGAGGCCACGCAAAAGTTACACAAGAAGTTCACTGCAGAAATCAAACAATGCGTCGCAAACGCATTAACAGCTATAACATTAATAACTATAAATATCCAAATGTCTCTTTTAATCCTCCAAGGGAACAATAAAAGTTTTCGAGCAACTACAGTGCACTTTTAATACTCTTTAAAGAACAAAGACCTCTAATAATCTCATTATAAGAAACACATATATGTAATCCCAATCACCTACCTGCACCCATAAATTATGCTATTATAACTAATAACTCATCAAACAGATTTGGCCTAGTTGCACTACTGGTGCACAAATCAATTCAATTTACTCAACTTAATATAAACACTGATTTTGAGGCACTAGCAATAGAAATAGAATCCCTAAGGAAAGTAACAATTTTCTCAATCATCATAACCATCAAGGCCGGGGACTTTAGCAGTTGGCAGGATTGGGGGTTCACCACGCAGTAATAAAAAAACTAAATTCATAGACAACTCAAATCTCGTTCCACTAAACGATAAATCTCCAACGCACTTTAGCACACACAACACGTTTACGCACATATACTTAATGCTCTGCTCACCCGATCTTGTACTTTACACTCAACGCTTACTGGTAAACGCTAGATAACCTTAGCGGAAGCGACCATCTTCCTATAGTTATTTCAACTTTTCCACAAACTCAGACACTAAACTAGACATTAGACCGCACTTTAAAATTAAACAAGCCGACTGGACTCTCTTCGAATCACTTACAGAACATGCCTGCAACAAAATCCCAACAAGTAACAACATCAACAAAGAAAATGCAAATATTAGGATAGTAATAATACAAAGCGCGCACCACAGCATTTCACAAATATCAACTAAAATATGTAAGCGTAAAGTCCCATGGTGGAATAAGAACTTATCGATTCTAAGGGAAAACAAAAACAAAACCTGGCGATTATTGAAAAGAAACATAACACAAGATAACGTAAAATCAAACGTTCAATTTAAAAGATTACTAAAACAAAGTAAAACACAATCTACATTAGAATTCACCAACCCTCCACACCTATATCTAAAATATGGAACAATATTAGACGATTTTGCGGGCTGAACTGCAATAATAATCCAATAACCAATCAAAAAACTACAATGAAATCATTTATGGCAAACAGCTTTGCAATATCACAAGATCACAACTTCAACCAATAATTCATTGACTACAAGCGTAAAAATAATCATCCTAAATACGCTCCATGCCCTAACGCACTACAGTTGGAAAAAGAAATAGTTTCCACAAAATTCCCTTCTGCTTTATAATCACTTAAGGGTACAACACCTGGACTCAATAGAATCTCATACCCAATATTAAAGAACTCATCAACCTTCTTCAAACACTGAGTTGTTCATCTAAACAACAACATATTCAACTCCACCATGCCACAAACATACAAAACCAACCTAACAATACCCATTTTGAAACCCAACGCAGAGGTGCTCCAAATTATCTCATACAGGCCAATCTCGCTAAACTGTTGTTTAGAAAAATCACTGGACAAAATCGTTGCCAATAATGATTTTGTTATGGTAGTTTGTTAAAAATAGGAAGCTCTTACATGAAAACCAAATAGGTTTCAAAAAATGTAAATCAGTTGCAGACGCTCTGATTTATGCAGATCATCTGATAGCCAAATCAATAGCACCTAAAGGCCACTTATTTATCATTTCTCTAGACCAACTCCACGAATGGAGAGTGGGCCCCAACATTCGAAACTACATAAAAAACTTTATGACAAATCGTAAAATAATAGTTCGGGTGGGACAACACATGTCAAAAACATACCCCTTAAACAACGGAATACCACAAGGATCACCACTTTCGGTAATACTTTTCCTCATTGCATACAACAAATTGTCAAACATAATTTCCATACAAAAAGACGTTAATTTCTGCGCTTAATTATTCATAAGCTTCAAAAGACACAAAAATAAATACCTTCAATTTATATACGCTTTTCAAAAATTGAGTAATTGGTATACCTATTCAGGAGCCACACTATCCTGAAATAAGAGTAAGCAAATACACATATGCCAAAAACATAATTGCTAATGCTTACTACATACAACTACATCCATCCCACCGTTACGGTTTTAAAAATATTGGGAGTATCCCTTAATTACAAATATAGCTGGCAGACGCATATCGACCTTCTACAACAATCACTCTCAAAAAGACTAAATGCTTGTCCAGTACTAAGTTTAACTGCAATTCCCATACACTACCTGCAATAACAAAAGCAATTTTCGTGTCTAAGATAGACTATACGCTATTTCTATATGGACATACTCGTACACACAAGAGAAATATTAACAAAATAAAAACCTATTTTAACGCAGCAGTTCACCCAGGGTGCATACCGAACCACACCTATAAAAAACTTATTATACGAAGCCAATTTCCCAGATATAGATACCAAAAGAGACTACCTAACAGCAGACTTTACAAATCTGTTAACGTCACATGCCACCCCACAAACTCACAAAATATAAGAAAAATATCAAACGTAAACCACCTCCATCAACTATATGAAAAACAATAGAACTAAGTATTTCCCAAAAAATACGTTTCACTCCTTATAAAAACTTGAACACCGAACCTCCCTGGCTTTTCTCAAACAAGCTTATCCTCACTGGATTAAGAATCCAAAATAAAAATAATAATACTCCACATATCTACAGACAGTATTTTGAAAGCATAAAAGAGAAATACAGTAACCACCAATTTATATAGTATACTGATGATTCTAAACGCTAAACTAAAAAACAACTGCTTATATCACTCAATTATTAAGTATCTGCTGAACCAATACTGCCCTAAAATAAAACTCCTATGGGTGCCTGGTCACTCTAGCATGAAACAAACTTGCAGACAGGTCGCTAAAGCTGCCATACAAATGTCACTCACCCTCATCCCAAACTTAAACTCAACCGACATCCACAGGTACCTCAAAAAGCCACTTCATACAAAACAACAATAAATGCTACGTCTCTGTAGCAAATGGTATTAACTCGTAAATATTAATAACATGAGAATTCCGGACTTACTGAGACATATCACTCTACAAGAAATAAAAAGGCTAAGCCAAATTATAATTACTAGACTGCGACTTGGAAACACTAGAATAACAAATCAATATTATATGGACAAAAAGTATCGCCCAATTGTCCCCTATGCAACTCCAACATCATTATAGTTATAGAACATATACTCAACCATCGTACGCCCCTAAGACAGATAAGGACAAACATTTTTGCAAATAAAAACCCTATTGCTAGCTTAACCAACATAAGTAAAGAAAACATAAAAAAACAATTTCTAAACCAAGACAACATTTATCACGAAATCTACATACCTACTGAAAGCAACAAAATAACAAAATGTCCCTTGATTTATTGCGCAAATGTTTATTTTTATACTCCTCACTGTTATTTTCCCACAATGCTGGCTTATTTTGGAAGCATTCGAGCAAAAATTCTTTGCTCATTTGGGCACGTGCTCACTCTAAAAAGATTTTCCACAAATGATGTTCGTGTTCATAGTACACGCTGAAGCGAAGCCGGTAACTGATAAAAATCGAGATCATTTGTTGTTGTTTTGTTTTTTTCATATACTAGATAAGTCGCACACAAACACAGTGTTCGTTCTCAAAACTGTTGTTGGCCTTGTCTAACGCAAAGCAACACTCGAAATTTTCAAAAGAAAAAAAAAAACAAAAACTGCACTGAGCAGCAAGCGATTCAGCTTCAAAAACAGTACAGCACAGTTTGAAGCTGACTTTCGAGCGTTTTCATATGTTTCCTTGTGCACGCTTTTTCATCTTCAGCTTCGGCTTCAGCTTCAGTGTGCACTATGTTTCTACCCTAAGATAGAACAATTTCTATTCTTCGTGAACAAAACGTCGAACACTAAAATCTGTCACGAACACCTTCACTAACAACGAACATGTGGGACATCCATCTGCTTTAATGAATTCCGCAACAAAAATTCTGTGAAACATAAAAACCGTTGTGATCCCTTTATTTTATAATTTTAATACAAGCCCAATAAGAAAAAAAAATTAAAAAAAAAACACAATTTTCATCAACAACTAATCATCACCAAAAGTAAGAACATCTTAATTATCATCAATCACAATAATACCGGCAGCATAAGATCAATAACATCATATTCATCATCAACAACAACAATAACAGCAGTAATAGCATCAGTAACATCATAATCATCAGCAACAACAACAGCAGCAGTAAAAGCATCAATAACATCAACAGCATAAATGGCAAAACATACTGCCACCACAGCAACTTTTATGACTGTAAGAACTACTTTTATGACTGTAAGAACTACTATCACCACAAAAAAAGTGCAAAAAAAAAAAAACATACATTGCCTAAATAAATTTATATAAACAAAAACAACTAAATATTAATAATTTGCTATATCATTTTAATACACAAAACATTTTCAATTCGTAATTAAGGAAAGTAAGTTATATACGTGTATATATGTAAGAGGATGGTTTATTGGGTTCTTCGATTGGAAATGAAACAATAAAAAAAACAATATCATTAAACAAGCGTTGGTAGCGCTCTTTTTCTCTGTTCGTGTTCTCGTTGATTACTGTCAGATGGATTGCACGATTTTATCGACTGCTTAGGGGTGGTGTTGACGAGTTCACTCTTACAGTCGACTTTCCTGACCTTTCGACGCGACCTAGCTCGAACTGTCGTTGCATTGCAGCATGGTGTCGTTTGATACGGCTTTGTCGTCATCATCAACACCGGGTCCATCGGAGTCGTCGGTAGGTAATTGGCACCATGACTTCACTTTATCCGATGAAAATACCTACCTATAGTGACGTTGGGTTCGTTAAGCATGGGGTCACTCCTCGATGTCATAGCGGTCCTTTGGCAAGACGTTGGTAATTATGAAAGGTCCCTTATACTGCAGTTCCAGTTTGCGTGAGGTTCTTGTACTAGCCAGTTCATTTGTTACTAAAACCAAATCACCTTCAGCGTAGATCTTCGGTGTGGCATGTACTGCATCGAATCGTTTCTTAGCTTTTGCGCGTTGATTGTTTAGGCGTTCGAATGTGTCTATTCGAAGTTGTTGTAATTGGTCACTGTTGATGGATGACCGATTCAGACCCTTTGCGCGACTGTTTGTTGGTGACGACTGTGGTGGTACCTGTCGTTTAAGGCCAGGTGTCTTCGAAGTTGGTACAGTAGATTGTGGTGGCGGACATGGACGCACAGACCATGTATTCGGATATCCGGTCGTTGCTGTGGTATCTGCTGGAATAGCGATGTTCGATGATAGCAAGTATGGTGGTATCGCTTTTTCTGCATTAAATTGATGGCTTTGCAAATTGCCATCATTAGGTGGAATTTTATTGGAGTGTTGAGGAAACATCGTTGGAATATACTCAGATTCTTTCATTTCAATGTGAGTGCGACCGTCTTTCATCACCAGCGTCACACCGGCGTTGGTGATGATATCTTTCCCCAGAAGAAAGTCGTGTTGCACGAGGTTCTCACTGGCTATGTAAACTGTCGCTGAGATGACTAGGTCGTCGATAATTAGCTCTAATGTAATGGATTCATTTAAACTGCGAGTGCCACCACAAATGCCTTTTATCTGCATGCTGTACTTATGTCGATTGACCTTGATACGTTTTGCGATGGATGTACGAACAATAGTGCATTGGCTACAATGCGGTGTATGGTTGTTCAAGCAATTTTATTATTTTTGTGAAACATTCATCTTTGTTTGTAGCTCCAAGTTGTCGAATGATTTCTTCGGTTTTGTCACAATTGTCATTGATTGGATACACTTTGTGATACGTGGTGCATCGATGGCGTTTCTGTGGCAACGGATATTTGATCGAAAAGTGACCCACTTAACCACAGTTGTGGCATTTCATGTTTGTTGTTCGTTCTGGTGACAGAGGTTATACCGATTTCCTAGCGATCACATACGGAAACAGTATTTTTTCATGTTTTCCTTCAGTCGTCTGACTGAATTGCATAATGGACTTCAGCCTTGTTTGGCTTTGAGTCAAACTCATTTCGTAGTGCGTTTGCTAGATCAGCCCATATCGTATACAACGTTGGTGTAGCGTCGTACCATATTCTCCTCCCATTGGTACGAATAGACAGTTTTGTTCACGTGTTCGATGAATTGATAATCGATAAATATTTAAGTAGAGCAATTAATAAATAAGCATGATCTTCAAAATAAATAATTAAACTAGAACAATTAATAAATAAGCATGATCATCAAAATAAGTAATTAAACTAGAACATAAAAACAAATATTAATCTAGAACATCTTGAAGAATATAAATATTATAAGAAAGAATGTAAGCTTAGTCTTAACATGAGATTCAACAAATAAAGATATATATCTACTTCAAATATTAGTCTTTTATTTGTAATTGGCGCAGTCGAAAGGCTTCATTTTCCAAATAAAATAAAGAAGAAACCTAACCACGACAGTCGGTCCATAAAAGGAGATCCAAAGATCCTCCAGTGTGAATATTATTGACAGTGGTAGAAATATAAATATAGAAGAACAAAGTTGTGAGAGGAAGTGCACGTGTGTTGTTAATGCTCAACATTAAAATCGCTTTTGCTTTCTAGTTAGTGATATAAAAAAAATTAAAAATCGGTAGTCAGGTGTCAGTGGTGACTTACTTACCGGATATATTGAGTTCGAGTTGTATAGTTGACGTGCGCCCGGTTTTAATTATCTTTTTAAATTTTTAATGGTGGTAACATCAACATCGAAAAATATCAAGAACTGCTTGGTATGACGTCAGTGCCTCTACGGTTGTTGATTTCCCGACCAATCAGGTAAGAGGAGTGACGAAACCAGCAAGTGAGGTAATATGAACCTTGTTCACCCATGGTGAAAAATTGGTGTACAGGGTACACCAACTGGCAGGGCTGGCAACTGGTACTTTCAACAGTGCTGCCAGGGTGTATTATTTTTACGATATAGTATATCGTAAATTCACCATATCAAAATCGTTATAGATATAAAAAAAAAAATGAAAAAAAAATTGATAAACATCTAATTTGACCGGTTTGATTGAATTGTTAATCTAATTTAATTTAATAAATTTAATTTAATTAAGTTAGTCTAATTGTCCAGTCATTAGAATCGTAATTCATGCCAAATTCATATTACAGAAATGAATAATCGAGGAGGAGCTTCTATTCCTCCGATCAACAGATATCAGCGAAAAGAGGACATGGACACAACAATTGTGTGCAGTAATGACTCATCATCGACGGAATCACTCATGCAGGTGCATAATGCCCAGCCTGGTGATCAAGAAATGACTAATGTCATTACAAAGGATGTCGTCATGGGTACAGATGTCCCAGACGGCTCTAGTCACCAGAAGGTCACCTGCCCATCCCCTGCTAATGATGTACCCACTACGTCCAAGGCATCACTGCATGCATTGGTAGTGAATAGGAACAAGGGAACGTATTGGTGCCCACACTAACGCGTCCTCAACCCCCCCCAAAACAACAACACCGAACCTGAACCGAGAGATGGACTAGCTGAAGATCAGGCCAGGTCTGGGGAGGGCGCCCACAAAAACCATTGAACAACATGGCCTTCAGGTGTATCCAGATAAACCTTCATCATGCCAAGGCAGCTTCTGCAGTTCTGGAGAAGATGTTTAATCTGGGTCACCTGGATGCTGCCCTTATCCAAATGCCATATGTTGTTAAGGATCAGGTAAAGGGCATACCAGGTGAGTTATTTTATGATTCCTACAATGCAGGCAAACCTAGAGCGTGTATCATGATAAGGAAGGGTCTTAATGCCTATCTAATTTCAGAACACACTAGCAAGGATCAAACTACCATCTGGATAGACGTACCAACATCGGCAGGTATGAGAGAGATAACACTATGCTCATCATATCTGCCAGGGGATAGCGTAAACCTGTCATTCCTGAGTACGAGGAAACTTGTGGAGGAAAAACCGACATCTCATCTTGGGCTGTGATACCAACGCTCACCATACCATGTGGGGAAGTACAGACATCAATCTAAGGAGCTGAATTTATTCACTCATCTAGACTAGAATTGTTAAATGTAAGAAATAAATCAACATTTAGGAATAGCATTAGGGAAGAAGTATTAGACATCACCCTCTGCTGTACCTTTATTAAGAACTTCATCAGGGACTGGGATGTTTCTGATGAAGTATCCATGTCTGACCTTCTATAAATTAGATTCGTAATAGACTTGGAACTCAAAATAACAGCTACATATAGGCAACCAAAATTCACAAATTGGGACATATTTCAGAATACCCTTGAGGAGAAAATGAGCATGTGTAGCGATGAAGTCAGTACCCCTAACGAACTAGAATCAGTTTGAATGAACACCTTTGCTTCTGGAATCGTACCACCAATCCTGTCCCGAGAAAACAAAATCGGTTAACAGAATTACCCCATGGTGGAACAATAGGCTAGCTAGACTAAGAAACCAGAAGGCTCTTTAACAGAGCAAAGAAAGATGATGACTGCGAAAACTATAAAATGTCACTCACCAGTTACAGTAGAGAAATTAAAAGAGCATCTTGGAGAAACTCCTGTGGTGATCTAAATGGCCTAAGCAGTGGTGCTTAGATTCACAAGATTCTCTCTAAAACTCACACTAATAGTAATCTATTTCTCAGAAGACCGGATGGCACATACACTCAAAATAGTCGAGAAACCTTTGAGCTCTTGGTTAATGTGCACCCAGGAGAGTCAGTAGGGATTACCCTAGAGACTCACGACTGGGCACTAGCTAGAGATATATTTAGTAATGGAAAGATTGAATGGGCGATTAACTCATTCGGGGAAGACGGCATCTTTTCGGCACTACTACAGAAGGGTCAACCGTTCATTAGTCGTGCCCTAGCCAACATGTTTAGGGCGAGCTTTGCATCATCCCCAGCAAATGAAGGAGTATAAATGTACGGTGTATACCAAAGGCAGGTGGTCAAAATATGAACTTCCCTAAATCTTTCAGACCAATTAGTCTCACCTCATTCCTCCTCAAAACAATGGAGAAAATAATTGATAGACATATTAGAGACAAGTTCCTCAAACAGAGGCCACTACACACCAATCAATTTGCCTTCTTTACCTCACTCAGAAGATTAAAAAATCACTGATGAACAGCGAATATGCAGTTGGCTGCTTTCTAGACATCGCAGGTGCCTTTGATAATACGGAATTCAGCCATATTAACGGAGCTATCTGACGTAGGGGTATCGATCGTACAACCTGCAGTTGGATTGAAAATTTTCTAAAATATAGAAATTTAAGCTCGGCAATAAGACAAACTAACTATAGAGTTCGTGCTGTGAAAGGATGTCCGGAGGGAGGGGTACTCTCCCCTCTTCTGTGGTCCATTGCAGTTGACGAAGTGCTTCAATTACTAAGTAAATATGGTTTTTAAGAACAGGGGTATGCTGATGATATTGTTGTTTCTGTCTGCGGAACATTTTAGGCCGCTATATCGGATATACTCCAAGAATCGATAAATTGGAGTTGAAGAGTTCAAAGAGAGCGGACGTATTTACTTTTTGTTCTAATAAATATTTAAATTGTTACTTTGTTTTTTACTTCAATTTGTGAATAATAGTACTTACTGTTTATATTATTGTGCATAACTTAATTTGATCGTGTTTTCGGGTTAGTTAGTGGTGCATAAATTTTAAAAGTTTTGATATTTTCGTATTGAAGTGTTTTCATTATACTATATTTTCGAGTGATTAGTGCATTTTCGTTTTTGTTTTTGCATATTTCATAATTTTTACCTTTGTTATTGTATACAACATTTTTGAGCATAGTTGTTGCAAAACCAAACTATTATTATTCAGTGATTCAGTACCGTTTTGTGTTTCTTTCTGTAGCATTTGTTTTTGCTTTGGGTTTTTTTTTTTATTTTTGTGCGCTATCACCTACAGTGTGTACATTTAGTATCTGCATTTTTCATTATATTAATTTTTCATTAATTTTTTTAATATTTTTTTTTTGTTTTTTTGGAATTTTATTTTTTATTTCTTCGTGGATATGATTTGTTGTAATCCTTCATGTAAAAATAAAAATACTTTCATTGTTGATTCTCAACGCGCAGTACGTTGTTGGCTGTGCGACAATTTTTCACACTTGAAGTGTGCGGGACTGAACGGCCGTGACCATGACACGATTATCAGCAGATCCAAAACAGTTTATAGCAGTTTGACGTGGTCCTGCCCATCCAGTTTTAAGCGTCAGGTTGATTTTTCGTCAATGTATCGTAGTATACGTAAACATTTTATCAAATTGAATAGTGCTGTAAAGCAACTTTCGTTTGATTTTGATTCGGGCACTGATTTAATCACTAAATATCAGTTCGATACACCTCCTCCTCTTCTGTTATTGACACCTTCTCCTATGGGCAACCATGTTTCGACCCAACTATCTCCCACCAGTCCTCTTGTTCCTGCCACAATTGCCCCTCCATCCGATCCTACCTCAACTATTCTGCTGCCTGTAATACACGTAATTCCACCCTTATCTGCAGAATCTTCCTCCAAACGATCTAGGCCCGTTTTTTCTCCACCTTCGTCGAACACCATTGTGGACAAAAACGGGAATGTTGCCATCAATGCCTCTAAGTGGTAAAGACCTGATGCTCCCCGCCCGTCTAGCTCAATTGTGGATAATTCGAGGAATGGTGCCACCAATGTTGGTATACCCGCTACCTCAATTGTACCTTTACCTGACGAATCAAACCAGGCCGCTTCTTCATCAATATCACCTGCGGCAACCTTAGAACCTATACCAATATCGACATGTTTGAATGTGGATTCACCACTTATCTTGTCGGTAGTGGCCCATCGGAAACATATTGTCTTATCAACACTTTCTTATGATACTACCTTTGATGATATTAATAGGTATATTGCTTCCAAGACTATGTGCAAAAATTCAATTTTTCACAGCGTAGGGATATTTCGTCGATTAAGATTAGTGTGCCTTCCAAATCAATCGACGGAGTTTGTAATCCGAAATTCTGGCCTCCAAATATGGTTGTTCATGAATTTAAACATAAGAGTAGGAATAGACCTAGTACTGTTAGGCTTCCTGTGCATACTTGTGCACCTTCGGCTCCAAGCTCGGCTGCAAAAAACTAGCTTCTTTACTTATATCTAAATATCTCCAAATGCAAGTTCATGACGTATCATCGGTGTAAGTCTCATTTGTTTACATACACGATTGAAAACGTCCAACTCAAGCGAATCTCTACTTTTAATGACCTCGGTGTCCTGTTTGATCCCAAGCTGTGTTTTAACCAACATATTTCTTCTACCGTAAATAAAGCGAAGAGTGTTTTTGGTTTCATTAAACGTTTTCATATATCTTGTGCGTCCACTCCTCGAGTATTGCTCTTGCATTTGGTCAACCCAATATATAAATAATCAAGCTCGAGTTGAGTCAGTACAGAAACAATTCCTACTGTTTGCCCTTCGTAGCCTAAACTGGAATTCTAATTCACTTCTTCTTATCAGTTTTCCATCTTTTTGCATCGTAAGATAGCTCTTGGGATTAGTTTTCTTCATAAGCTCATAGTTGGGGAAATTGATTCTCCTGAGCTATTAAATCATTTAAACTTTTGTGTCTCTACTTGTCATACCAAAATTTTTTTTCCCTTTAGCATTGAACATATGCATTACTAACTATACCCTACACGATTCATTCCGAGTTTTATGCACGTCATATTATAAATTCTATCACGTTATCTCGCCCGAGATATCGCCATCATCGATTAATACCATCGACATTTGCTGTTTACGGGACTCATGATCACTGCAGGCTGGATGAACTAGATGTCGCTGACTTAGGTCACCTATACCGTCTGCATTATTGTAGTTTATTAGCTTACACGAGTATGTCTCTGACCAAACATGGCTGTGAGTAGAGGCATAGCTCGCTATTGTTGCAAATAAATTTCCCCCATCGGGTCAGAGGCTGGTATTTCATATTATCCTTATTTATTTGTTTTCATGTTTTTTTTTCCTATTTTTGTTTGTTTCTCTCTTTTAGGGTTCCGTAGTCATAGGGAGCTAACAGGACCCTATTTCTAAGCTTACGCCGTCCGTCCAACTCCTGCTCTATCTCACGAACCGTAATAGGTATAGAGTTAAAATTTTCACAGAGAGTGTAATTCACTAGTGTGTAGAGCGACAAATACTTAAAATATTCATTTTTAGAAGCATTGTTCTTTGATTTAACTTTCCGTTTAACATTTTTACGATTCCGTACCCATAGGGAGTTAACGGGACCCTATTATTAAGCTTACATTGTCCGTCCGTCCGTCTCCTGCTCTATCTCACTCATAGGTAGAGAGTTGAAATTTTTTACAGAGTGTGTTATTCACTTGTGTGTAGAACGACAAATACTAAAAATACACATAAAAAATACGCATTGCTCTTTAATTTAATCTTTTGTTTAAAATTTTTTTTGTAAAAGTATATTTTAGGCTGTTAATTGTAGTATACTTTTAGGCTGTTAAATATGCACATAATTTAATATATTAAGCAAAAAATCTTGTACGATGGTACAGAACCCTCCGTGTGCGAGTCCGACTCACACTTGGCAGATTTTTTTTATTTTTGTCTTACTCTTAGTGTTAATTGTTACATTTATTTTTGTTTTAAGCTGACAATTTTTTTTGTCAATGTCATTCAAATAAAATAAAAAAAAAAACATTTTTTTTGCCTCGGCTCATCACTTGAGTATGGTTCGACCAATTTTGCTGATTTTTATTTTGGTGTGTTTGTAATTATACCCACAATGTTTGTATGAAATACACCCCATCAATTTATTTACCTCCGCCAAGCACTTAGAAGCCAACTTCACTCTTATTGAATCGAAGAAGACTCCAGGTTCGGACAAGATATCCTACCCTATGCTAAAAAACCTGCCCTCCATGTTTAAGGAGAAAATGCTTATTTTATTCAATAAAATGCTTGAACAAGGAATTTATCTCCACACGTGGAGTTCAGCCACCGTTATCCCTATCCCTAAGCCTAATAAATTACCACACGAAATTAGTAGCTTCCGTCCCATCTCCCTTTTATCTTGCTTAGGAAAAACGATCGATAAAATAATAGCGAGCAGATTATTATGGGTTATATCCCTCCAAAAATTAATTTCTCAAAACCAGGTAGCTTTTAAACGGAATCATAGTACTATGGACGCTTTATTGTGCATCCAACACTTCGTGTCGGACGCTTTTTCGACAAAAAATCATGTCTCCATTTTGGCGACTGATTTTGCAAGGGCCTTCGATCGCGTGTGGCTTCATACAGTGCTTAACGTTCGACTCGAAATTTCTATAATATTTACACAACATTGTATTAACTTAAGAAAACAACTAGAATCTAGACTTAACATCATTAAATTTTTATGTTCTAAATACACATATATCCACATAAACACCCTCATTAATATCACCCATGCCCTTATGCTCTCCAAAATTAATTATGGCCTTCCCATCTTTGGTTGGTGAGCGAAGTCCCACTTGAGGAAGATATTTTCCCCATATCACGCAGCTGTACGACGTTCGATTAATGCTTTCCCCACTTCTCCCACTGCCTGCACTCTGGCGGAAGATGGGCTACCCAGCATCACAGATGGGATTGTAGTAACTACTATGCAATTAATCCCCAAGCTTTATGTAACATTAAACCTTTTGCTAGCAAAGGCTGGAATCTTTAAGCAAAAACGGCATTATAAATATACTTCTACCATCAGGTGCTGTGCAACATATTGCAAGAAACTAGAACTGTCTTCACCAAAGTTCTCCAACATAGTTATCCCCTTGCCAACCTGGGCTCGAAGTCAGCCAAATGTCATCACCTGTCTTCACAGTTCAGCTAAGAACACAACAAATAGCTCCGAATATGTGGCATGTTTCCTAAGCGAAAAAGAGAAACTGGGTAACAAAAAGTGGCTTTATTCTGATGGAACAAAAACTGTTCACTCCACGGCTTTTTCTGTCGTTGACAACAAGGAAATAATCATTGCCTGAGGCTCACTGCCATTGTACAACTCCATCTTCACTGCAGAGGCCATGTCAATTTGCTGTTCACAATAGCGGTAACTTTGTTATCTGCTCGGACAGCCTTTCCGCCCTGTTAGCCATACAAAACCGCAATTACAATGACCCCACGATTCGTGAAATCCAGAAAATCTGCACTCAACACCGCAACAAAATAACCATCTTCTGGGCTCCGAGTCATCAAGGAATACACGGAAACGAATGTGCTGATATAGCTGCACAACGCACCGTCTCACTACTTTACACCGGCCAATTCCAATGATTTAAGGAACCTCGTTACCTGCCACCTTCGAACAAAGAAGCTGTCTGATTGGGCACAATTCAACCATCGGTATACTGGCATCAACCCGACGTGTTCTGAAATATCCTTACCCGCCAACTTAACGAGACGAGATTCGGGAGTTCCTGATGAATAATAGAATTTTGGAGGAACTGTGATCAAGAGGGTTGTCACAATAGGTCCATTAGCGGCCGCGGTGACGAGATGCATTTTGATTCCCGCCTTTTTCTTAATCTAATCTAAATTTTATATAAATAAAAAAAAAAATCAGCCAAGTGTGAGTCGGATTCGCACAAAGAGGGTTCCGTACCATCGTACAAGATTTTTTGCTTAAAATATTAAATTATGTTCATATTTAACAGCCTAAAAGTATACTACAATTATAGTACAATTAAAAGTATGCTACAAAAAACAAAAAATTGTCATCAAATGGTTAAATTAAAGAACAATGCTTCTAAAAATGTGTATTTTTATTATTTGTCGTTCTACACACAAGTGAATTACACACTCTGTTAAAAATTTCAAATCTCTACCTATTACGGTTAATGAGATAGAGCAGGGACGGACGGACGGATGGACGGACAGTGTAAGCTTAGTAATATGGTCCCGTTAGCTCCCTATGGGTACGGAACCCTAAAAAGGAGAGCAAAACCAGATAAAAGAAAATAATGGAAGATATGAAGTCAGTTGAGGAACTCAGAGCAAGAATCGCTCAAATGGAGAAAGTGATCCGGAAACAAGAGACACGCCTCCAACATGAACAGTCTGAGGCGCAACAGTTGCAGCTCAATCAGCAACTCTTGCAGTTAATTGCAAAGAAGGACATCATTCCGCAGTTTAGACAGATTTGCCTATTGGACGATAAACATGACGTCCTGGCATTCATAAATTCTGTAGATGCGGTAATGGCACTTTACAGCGGAAATGAGCACCTTTTACAATTTGGCGTCAAGACAATAGCAAATGAAAAGGTTTCCAGAGAAGCAGCGAATTATGTAAGCCAGCTGGGTATAAATTTGGGCTGGAATGACATTAAGCACAAGTTAAAGCAACACAAGCGACTGAAGACCACCTATGAGGATATCTTCAATAAATGCAGATATGTAAAATTAAGTAATCTTAGAGATCTATTTCATGTTTTTCAAAAAGCAAAACACGAAATAAATAAGATATATATTTTTGAGGATAGTAGGCCATACATTTACACACCAGAGAAGGTAGACAAAAATCTACTAAATATAATGATAGACAAAATAGACACACCCTACAGAGTCTACATTGACCAAAGCAGCACAATGAATGACTTACTTATTAAATACACATAACTTAAGGTCAATGCTTAACATATATGTACTACATCTATGAAAGGGAACAGAGTCAGGGAATGCTTTAATCTTGATCACATGAACGAAGAATAGAGACGGATCATCTTAAGACTACTTGCAGACTTTGAAGACTTGTTCTATAGGGAAATAATCACAAACCAATATATTCTAAAGCGTATATACATCCACAGGTTCACGATAAGGATATACAAAATCAAATAAGCGAAATGATCAAGCATATTATAATTCATGAAACCGTACAATTCGCCACTTTGGATTGTCGAAAATAAAATGGACAAATCAGGTAAAAAAATCAGCCAAGTGTGAGTCGGAATCGCACACGAAGGGTTCCGTACCATCGTACAAGATTTTTTGCTTAAAATATTAAATTATGTGCATATTTAACAGCCTAAAAGTATACTATAATTAACTGCTTAAAAGTATACTAAAAAATATACAAAATTTTAAACAAAAGGTTAAATTAAAGAGCAATGCTTCTAAAAATATGTATTTTTAGTATTTGTCGTTCTACGCACAAGTGAATTACACACTCTGTGAAAATTTCAACTCTTTACCAATTACGGTTCATGAGATAGAGCAGGAGACGGGCGGACGGACGTACGGATGGACATTGTAAGCTTAGTAATAGGGTCCCGTCAGTTCCCTGTGGGTACGGCACCCTATCCACATTTCAAAGACTAATGGATAATGTTCTTAGGGAACGTATTAATAAAATATGTGTCGTTTACGTGGATGATATTAATATTCGGCACCTCATAAATCGAACATAATGACAATCTTAGAATTATACTTGGGGACTTACGAAGAGCTAAGCTTAAGATAAAAATTGACAAATGCGATGTCTTAAAAAAGGAAACACAATTCTTGGGCCATGTTCTCACGACTCAAGGGATTAAACAAAATCCTAGTAAGGTGTCTTTCATCCGAAACTTGTAACTACCAACCACAACAAAGCAGATAAAATCATTTTTGGGAATGTCAGGTTGCTGAAGGAAGTTCATTCGGCATTACGCTAAGATTGCATACCCAATAACAGTATATTTAAAGAAGGACCAACGAATTAACATAAACAACCCGAATTACATAGCAGTTTTTCAAAAACTGAAAAATAATCACCGATTCACCAATACTCAGATACCCAAATTTTGAAGAAAAGTTCACGGTTACAACTGATACCAGCAATTTCGCTGTTTCCTCTTCAAATTATCATAACCGAAACAAAAGAAGCAAATACAACGAGTGTATTCGGGAAAAAACAAATATACATAGACAGAAATGACATTAATGAAGATAACGTGTTATAGTGTATTCACACTGAGCTGAACTCGAGTTCATCGACGAACTCGCACGAACTCGAGTTCAAATCTACAAAAGCCACAGGGAAAATAACTGAAATTTGTTGTTGTTGTAATAAATTGGAACTCGAGTTCTTCGAGGAACTCGCAAAGAACTCAGTAAAGATATTGGTCACTCTACGGCAGTGCTGCCAAGTTTTTGGTCATATCCGCCTATTTTTAGTCACACTCGACATTAAACAGCAAACACAAAACAATTTGAAGAAAATTTTAAATTGTAATTTTTTTTTCAAATATTAATAAAATAAGTAGCAGGAATAAGAAAGGCTGCTACAAGAATTATTTGCATACAATGCAAATTGCTCTCAATCATGTATTTCTCGCACAATTTCCATTTTAATTTCTCACAATTGACCAGAAAGTTCTATTTGTATGTACAACCAAAACAAAAAACAGCTGTTCTCAGAACTCGCAAAAGGCCACTGTGAACGGTTACCCGTGAACTCGCAAGAACTCGCAAAAGAACTCGCACTGTAAATGTAGTATTAAATATAGTACGGAGGGAAATAGTATTGGGTGTACAAATAATATTTTAGTATTTTTTTAGTCACTTTGAAGCTTTATTCCGAGGAACTGATACAATGCATTTTATTCATAATACTGTCCATCATTAGCTACGACTTTTTCCCGTCTTTCAAGCAGCATACGAATTCCGCGTTGGAAAAATTCCTCGTCTCTTGAAGCTGTCCAAACTTCTTCGAAAGTGCTGCTCGGCCAGGCCATGAGTCATCGACCGGAACAAGTAGTAGTCGGAAGGGGCAATGTCTGGTAAATATGGTGGGTGGGGCAGGACATCCCCTTTTAGTGCATCCAAAGTTTCCTTAACGATTTTTGCAACATGTGGTCGTGCGTTGTTGTGCATGAGAATCACTTTGTCGTGTCTCTTGGCATATTGGGGCCTTCAATTCTCGGCTCAATTGCATCAATTGTTGTTTGTAACGATCCCCAGTGATGGTTTCGTTAGGCTGGATCAGCTCATAGTAGATCACTCGGAACTGATCACACCAGATGCAGAGCATTAGCTTCTTGCCATGAATATTCGGTTTGGCCGTTGAAGTTGATGCATGACCAGGCTTACAATTTCACAATTCGTTGCAAAAAACATTCCGATTATGCCTTTGGAGCAGTTGTTCCCAAGTGAAAATCCGATATTCGACGTCTCTTGGCTTCAGTTCATAAGGAACCCAATTGCCTAGTTTTTGCCCCGTACCCATGGCCATGAGACGGTTTGAAATTGCTTGTTGAGTCACTCTCAATGTTTCAGCGATCTCATTTTGAGTTTGGCATGAATCTTGGTGCAATAACGCCTTCAACTCAGCGTCCTCAAACTTTACTGCCCTCCCATCGCCTTCCTTGTCGCTGGTGTCAAAATCGCCGGAATCAATACTCACATGTTTTTGTTGATGGAGTATGTTCCCCATATGTTTCATATAGCATTCGGTGTGCATCAGCTGCATTTTTCTTTAATGCCAACTTTTGAAAATCCCTTAAACTTATTTGTGCACCTAATAAAGGCAAGGTAGGTATTTACTCATATCTAAATGACCATGAATACCATAGAGTACAACAAATTTTAGTTAGGGAATACGTCACCAATCCCCATATACAAATTATTAAGCGTACAAAGCACGCAAAGAATATCGAGGATCCCGAAAATATAAACAGGCAAATAGCGTTTCACCATAAACATGAAAGTGGTCATTGTGGCATTGTCGCTACATTAAAAAAATTACTATCTAAAAATTAAGGAACACATACATAAGATTCTTAATAATTGCGATACATGTGCCGAAGGGAAATATGATAGAAACCAAATTGGGAAAAAGTTCTACTTAACAGAAACACCCATATATTAATAGCAAACAACCATTTATAATATTATGTTCAAAGGTGGCATCATGTTTCCACTTAACGTATAGAAATAGTCGGACATTGCTAGGAAAAATCAGGCAGTTCATTACTATACGTAGTAAAGTGAAGAAACTCATATTTGACAATGAATTTAATAACGCCAACGTTAAAGAGTTCCTATAAAAAGAAATCATTGCCTTCCACTTCACAAAGCCTAATAGTTACACCGGAAATAGTGATATAGTCAATAACACGATTACGGAAAAAATCAGAGAATTCCATATTGAAAATAAACTTCCATTATTGGAGAAAATATCAAAAGCAATATACCTTTACAACAACACATACCATAGTACTATCGAGAGCTCACCCTTCGAAGCACGGAACAATAAGTTTAAACATGGGAAAACAAATAAAGAGTCAAGAATAGGAGGGCAAATAAGAATAGGGAAAATTACGAAGAATACAGAACCCAAGATATATAAAACAATACAAAAACGTACGACATAAGGAAACTCCCAAATACATAAAGAACAATTTGGATGGCATACACGAATCTAACATAAAGAGACCATATTCATTTTCAGATATTCATATTGATGTTCCTGATGATGACAATTCCGCATACGTAACAATAACGCCGATACAGACTAATAACGGTTTTGTTCAAATACTAGAAGGAAAGGAGAAGATTGTTAATGGTCTAACAATTGACGAAAAGTTAATAGCTTTCCGAGGCCGATGTAGATTTCGCCAGTATATACCATCTAAAGGTGGAGATACACAAACGACGATTTCTTGCAAATCAGCTTTTGTAGCGTTCGTGCGGCAAAACACAAAAGTTGAAATGTATGAAATCGTATGGACCGAGTTACATAGCTTGCTCGCGAACGCAACAATGTCAAAAGTTGAACAACTTCAACTTTAACCGAAAACAGTATTGGTAAATGGAAATAAAAATGGCTTGTGAACCAAAAAACAGCTGCTTGTGAACAAAAAGAACTGCTTGATCGCGTGGTGAATGACAAAAAACTGATTTGGTAAATGACAATTTCTTTGCAGTATTTATGTTAAATTTGATGGCTATTTGACTTTCTATCTACTTAAGAAGTTATTCCAATTCAATTTATTACATGATAATAAAAATACATACTTCCTTTTTTTAATAAATCAATATTTAACACAGTTTTCTTCAATAATTACTTTCTTAAATTTTCAAATTCACAGCTGTTTTTTGTTTACTGAAGTCAATAAGGTTGAAGTCGTTTGTGTACCTCGACGTCGTTTGTATAGTTTGAAGCTGCATGCTGCATTTGTCGATAATGCAGCTTATCGTTGAATTCGTTTGTGTATCTCCAGCTTAATCCAGTCAAATACGGCATAAAGATTATCACTTTGGTAGATGCACGAAACTTTTATATAAAAAACCTCGAAGTGTATGCCGGAAAACAGCCTAATGGTCTATATTGTACAAGCAACAAGCCCTACGATGTTGTATATCGCATTGTGCAACCTATATCAAAAACAGACCACAACGTGATGTTTTCTAACTGGTTTAGGAGCTATGAACTTCTTCAACATTTACTCAATGAACACAAGTTGACATCAGTAAGAATAAAAGACAGGTTCCTCCCGAATTCACTAAAACTCGATGTGTTGAAATTTTTTCGTCTCGTTTTGGATTTCAAAAAGATGTTACCCTGGCTTGTCATGTCCTCAGAAAAAATAAGATTGTATTGCTGATGTCAAGCCTCCACCATGATGACAAGATTGATGATTTAACAGGTCAAAAGAAAAAAACAGAAATGGACACATACATGTGGCTGATGAACTGTGTGAACTTCCTATAACGTGTGCCGTAAATCAAAGAAGTGGCTATTGACATTATTTTATGCTGTTTTAAACATGTCTGATATTAACGGGGTCATAATATAGAAAATGAATAATGAGTCAAATCAAAAACGACGTCGGTACTTAAAATATTTTTTTTTTTACTGACGAATCACTGGAAAAGCCTCCAGTAAAGAGGGTCAATGCTCGTAACAGATGCCAGGTGTGTTTCGCTAAACAAGACCGAAAAACCATCCATATATGTGATCGTTGCAATAAGTATATTTGGTCCGAACATACCATACCTTTTTGCCCCGATTGCGTTAATAATGATGATTCCAATTAACTTTTCGTTGTTTTTTTCCAAATATTAATTTGTTAATAAGTTCATTTAATTCAATTGAAAGTCTGATAGAAATATTTTTTATTTATTTAGCCATATCTTCTGGGGCTTTCGGCTGATTTTACATTTGAGCTATTTTTCCGTAATCTAGTATCTTAATTAATTTTAAAGTAAAATTATGCTCAATATAAAATTGTGTTTACATGATTAAATTATGATAACAAGTTATGTAGTTAATATGGGGACTTACAATAGGTTGATTATGTGTGTTGCTTTTAGAAAGTTGAGAATTATTGAGATATTTTTTGGGGAGGGATCGGAAAGAAATAAGGTGAGGTCTTGGTTGGTGATGCGGTTGCGTACGTTGTGGAATGAAGGGCATTCATTTAGGATATGGTGTATGGTAGTAGCGGAGCTACAAAATTGACATTGGTCAGTTGTGTTTCGGTGAAAGCGATATTCGTGGGTAAGTCTTGTGTGCCCAAGACGTAGTCATACAATTTTAATTTGTTCTTATCGCGGGAATTTGTTTGAATCAATTTTTTTAAGGTAATGTTCAATGAAATTTTTATTGTTATTGCAGGCAATTGATTTGTACCATATAGAAGTATTTTGATTCCTATAGGTATTGGAGAAAATATGTTTTATGTGTCTGTTTATATCTGTCCGGTTTAGATTTATTGTTGAAAAGGACGGTGATGTGGTTAATCTTTTGGCCGCTTGGTCCGCAAATTCATTGCCGTTTATGCCCACATGGTTAGGAACCCAGAGTATTTATTTTTTTTATTTTTCCCTTATCTTTGCTGCATAGAAAGAGCAGTTGTCTGTTCATAATAGCGTCAACAGCTGACAACGAGTCAGAACATATACATGTTTGACCACGTTCCTTAAGAGTTATTTGAATTGCTTCCATTATGGCTCCGATTATTTCAGCCGAGTGTACTGATGAGTAACTTGGTAATATGGTTAATTTAATAATCTTATTCTCTATAGTTACCGAATATCCAATTATCTCATTGTTCAAAGAGCCGTCTGTGTACAGGAATGAGTATTTCTTTAGTTTATGCTGGTTTCCGATTTGCTTAGTGCTGGAAGGTGCGTGTCTATTGCTAATGATTTTAGTGACCATTATTTCAAGATTTGAGCAAATAACGATGCATTTTTGAAAAGAGGACGATCACTATTTATTTCTATTGTTTTTCACTATGCTATTTATCATTATTCTGAGAGGGGAATCGTTTGAATGGGTTATTGTGTTGAATAGTTTAGCCTGGAGGTATTTGATTCAAGTATCGAGTATTGGAATGTTTGCTTCTGCGTATAAATTTTTTGTTGGAGTAGAGCTGAATGCTCCTCATGCAGTTCGAAGCGCATTATTAATAGTAATTTTTATTGGTTTTAATGTTGTTTTAGGAGCTAGACCATAAATTGGTAGTCCAAAATCAATCAAAAATAATTGTAATCCTGTTCTCGACAGTTAACAAAAAATACAAACATTCCAAGATAACACTATACTAGTAATACAAACTAAGGAGAACATGCTAATAAATGAAGAAACAGAAAATGAAATCCTCAAACATGTAATTACAAATAATACAATTATAGTACACACAAATTGTACGTTAATCAGCCAAGTGAGAGTCGGACTCGCAAAGAGAGGAGAGTTCCGTACCATCGTACAAGATTTTTTGCTTAAAATATAAAATTATGTTTATATTTAACAGCCTAAAAGTACACTACAATTAACAGCCTAAATGTATACTACAAAAAAAAAAATTTTAACAACAGATTAAATTAAAGAATATGCTTCTAAAAATGTGTATTTTGTAGTTCTACACACAAGTGAATTACACACTCTGTGAAAATTTCAACTCTCTACCTATTAAGGTTCATGAGATAGAGCAGGAGACGGACGGACGGACAGCGTAACCTTAGTAATAGGGTCATGTTGGCTCCCTACGGGCACGGAACCCTAAAAACGAAAGATTTTAAAATAGAAAAGAATCATTTGTACAACAATTTTATGAAGCAAGCCAAGAAATTTATAATTTTACAAATGAAATAACATTTAAAGAAATCATAACAAAACAAATTAAAAATCTTGAAGAAATTAAAGAGATGAAAAAAAAAATCGAGTCAAGAGTGAGTCGGACTCGCATACGATGGGTTCCGTCCCATCCAAGTTTTTTTGAAGCTGAAATAAAATACGTATTTAAATAATAGTGAACATCATATACATAAATAACATAAGTAATAACAAACTGCTTTAAGTTACAAAACATTGCTTGAAACAAAAGCTGCTATATTTGTAATTAGTCCTTTATTGAGATTTCTCGACTTTTCCGGTGGATTTTCCAAAAAATTTATAATTTGTCGTTATAGCGGCAATAGAATTACATAATCTGTGAAACTACTATCTACCTATTATGGCTCATGAGATAGAGCTCTGTGACGGACGGACGCTCTACTGCATCAAATGTTACAAGTTCTTTGTATGGGGACCCCTTTTATACTCTTAACGGGAGTAAATATTATTATAAGTTTGTCATCAAGTTTGCAACACACAGAAGGAGACATCGCAGACCACATAAAGTATATACGTACATATATTTGTGATTAGCTCGATGAGACAAGTTGATTTTGCCATGTCCGTCTGTCCATCTGTTCGCAAAACTAGTCCCTCAGTTTTTGGGCTAGAGAGCTGAAATTTTGGTTAAGGTTTCTTTTCAACAAACGCTGCTCATTTATCGGAATCAACCGAATCGGACCACCAGGGGGGTACCTCCCATACAAACCCCCTTTTAATTTAATGTTCTTATTAAAACAAGTTTTTTTATTTTTCGAATTATTGAACTGAAATTTTAAACACTATAAGTTTCTGTTCCATATCCATCAACCATGTAAATTTCATGATCTTAGGGTTACCAGGAGGAGTATCTCCAATACAAACTCCCTTTTAAATTAATTTTCTTATTAGAAAAAGTTTTTTATTTCTTGACTTATTGAACTGATTTTTGGACACTATAAGTGTCTGACCCATATCCATAAACCATGAAAATTTCAAGACCCTCGGACCACTAGCTGTGGCAACTTAGCATAGCCAAAGTTCGTCTTTTTTTATATTTTTTAACTTGATATTATTTTTATTATTTGTTGTTATAGCTGCAATTGATTTACACACTGTGAAAAATTTAACTCTCTATCTATTACGGTTCATGAGATAGAGCTCTGTGACGGACGGACAGCGTAGGCTTAGTAATAGGGTGCCGTTTTCAACCTTTGGACACGGAACCATAAAAATGTAATTAAGAATTATGATAATAATAACTATAACAATAGCATATTTAATCATAAGAAATAACAAGTATATAATATAGACGATTCGGGAGAATCTAACTTCGAGGGAGGGAGAAGTTATGTGCCCGGTCACGAACAGCCAAATACACACACCTAGAAACCAACACATATATGTGATCATCGATAAATATTTAATTAGAATAATAAATAAGCATGATCATCAAAATAAATAATTAAACTAGAACATAAAAATAAATATTAAAATAGAACATCTTGAAGAATATAAATATTATAAGCAAGAATGTAAACTTAGTCTTAACATGAGATTCAACAAAAAAAAGATATATTTCTACTTCAAATATTAGTCCTTTATTTGTAATTCGCGTGCTGTACGAATTTTTCCTCCCATGACGCGTTCGATAAATTGACTGACTATTCTCTCAGTGAAGATCTGCGGTCATCTCGTAGGCAAGACCTCTCCAAGAGGAGAATAATAGGTTGGCTTGGACCAGAGACACCGCGGAGAGAGACCGAGCGCACTTTGCCATGAGGGTGGGATGTTTAGCTTCTGACCCGAAGTTTGCAAACCGGGTCGAAGAAAACAGCGGTAATAAAGGAACGATCTACGGAAAGTGATGGTTCTTCGGGGAAAAGAAGGAAGCACAAAGAGGAGGTTTCCAACTCGGAAAAACCATCGACATCAGCAGCGGTAGGGGTCAATGAAGCTGTTAAACGATCGTAGCACTTATTGACCGTAGCAATCCACTAGGTCAAATAACTCAGGAATGGTGGAAGGAAGTGGAGATGAAACTGCTAGAAACCATGTTTGGGAAAATGGACGCTGAACCAAATGTGCCAATGCCATCATTTGACACGGCAGGCTGGTTCCAGGGCGTAAAAATCCTAAAATGAAACGATGATCCTACATAGCATGGGTTAAGGGATCAGTCAAAACGCTCCAAGGCCTATGGAATGGAGCTTTGCCGGAGGTAGTTGATCGCGGTGATATTCCGTATTTGCGATATATATTGCGTATACTGCATGTTCTCCAAAGGCAAAATCCTGATGTGCCGACCAGCGATTGGAAGGTATTGCATGTGGCCAAGCAGGCAGATGCCACCGGTGGCCAGAGCTACATCCTCCAAATCAATGAAGCAGCCGAGGATACCCTATATGCAAAGTTTAGGAAGATGGATGGATGAATGGGCATCGAATCCATCCAAGAGACTCCCTAAATCTAAGATCCGGTGAGGGTTTGGGTGAACTGGACGCAAGATCCAACCCCATGAGAATACCAGAAGCGAATGCCGAAGGTTCTTCAAATAAATCTACAACGTGGTAAAATGGCATCATCCGAGCTTCTTCTTTAAATGGACGGCAACGGCTACGACGTGGCTTTAGCACAGCAGCCATGGATCACCTCGGGTAACATAGTCTCTGGGTTAAAGTCAGAACTGTTCAACACGTACATTCCGAACACCATTACCAAGGTAAGAACAGCTATAATGGTAAGGAAAGCTTTAAAATATTATCTGTTAACATCTCTCTCCACAGATGACTTGACGGTGGTAGCAGTAGAGAACGGCAAGGATGAACTCCTACTCCTTGTGTTCTGCTATATGCCAGGTGACGCAGACGCAACACCGGCAGAGTTTCAAAGATTGATGGATACAGCCAGCGGTAGGAAGTAGCTACACGGTATGGGGCAGCACCGACATCAATGACAGAGGTGAGTCACTTATGTTTATTTTGCAATGCAATCTTAAAATCTCAAATTGGGGAGAACAACCAACATATGTTGGACCTACCTCGAAACACGTCCTCGATATAGCTCTCTCCACTTGAAATACTTTGGTCAAAAATTGGAAGGTGCTTGGTAGACCATCATCGTAATCATTTTCAGACCATAAGTATCTAGAATTCAACATTGCTTGTGCTCCCAATCACGTTAAGAAAGTTCTGAGAAATCCTAGTTTTACAAACTGGGACCTTTATAGAGAAATCTTGACTGGAAGGCAGAACAACGTAAAAACATCGCGTACACAACTCGAACATGAATTAGAAGCGTTTAACAAAACTCTTACAAAAGCATCCCATATATCCCATCGGCCCATTCGCACAAAGCGCACACCCAAACCACCTTCGTAGAACAAGGAGTTGGGCTCCCAAAGGTGCTATCTGCGAGACATCTTCAGACAATGAAGAATGCTGGAAGGAATATAGATTGTGCTGAAGATATACAAACAAGAAATTCGTTAAGCCAATAGAAACTCCTGGAAGGAATTTTGTGGGAGAATGGAAGAAACTGTAGAGGTGGCGAGGCTAAGGAAGCTTTTTACCAAACAGTCAACCATGCCCTGCCTTGTCAAGAAAGAAAGTGGCGAATGGACGAATAGTTGTCAAGATTCGCTAGAGGACCTCACCAGTGTCCACTTTCTACGCTGTAGAGCCAAAGATCACAGTGAGCAAATAGTTTGGGTAGTTGAATCAATACCAAATAATATAATCACCAAAACCAGAATAGAGTGGGCAGTAAATTCATTCCCACCATTTAAGTCTGCTGGACTTGATCAAGTATTCCCAGCCATGTTGCAAAAGGCGTTGGACCTAATAGCACCATGGCTAATGAGAATCTACAAATGATGCCTGAAATTCAACTATGTTCCTGTATCATGGAGAGTAGCAAGGGTTGTTTTTATACGTAAAGCGGGTAAAAGCAGTCAAATCTACTCGAAAGACTACAGGCCTATTAGTTCAACTTCATTCCTTCTCAAAAATCCGAGAAAATATTAGCAGCGCATATTGAGGGTTCGATAGATCTTGCAATACTGTCAAAAGTTCAACATGCGTATACGAAAGGCAGATCCACAGAAACTGCACTTCATACGCTTATTTCTAACATAGAAAAGGCACTGGAATATAAGGAATATGCCCTTGGGATGTTTCTGGATAACGCTTGCGCATTCAATAACGTATCAACAGGGGCTATCTTAGATAGTCTGCAGATGCAGATGACATTGCAATAATTATAAGGGGGATATGCCTATCAACCATAAGTTCAATTATGACGAACTCTCTTTGAACTGTTTACAACTGGGCAACCGAGGCTGGGATAGGTGTAAGTGCAGAGAAAACGGATATGGTACTTTTTACAAGAAAGTACAATATCCCTGTATGGACGCCGCCAAACTTAAATAGTAGAACGCTAGCGCTAAAGACACACACCAAATATTTAGGAGTAGTTCTGGATAACAAACTGCTGTGGAAATTAAATGTAGAAGTGAGGTTCCAAAAGGCAACCGATGCTCTGTACGCATGTAAAAAGATGCTTGGGAGCACTTGGGCCCTTTCGCCCTTCTTATGCACTGGTGTCATACAGATATTATTAGACCGATACTGCTCTATGGTATTTTGGTGTGGTGGACAATCTGTAAAAATCGAACATATGTTAAACCAATGGAAAAAGTTCAACGGCTTTCGCTTTTGTGCATCACAGGGACGTTGAGAACAACTGCGCTTACAGCCATTCTTAATGTACCGCCAATAGATCTCACCATAGAGAACAAAGCGGCAAAAAAATAAGACTATATGCAATAGGGCAATTCTCTTATAGACCCTACTGACATATCCCTATTTTGAATTCATCAGTCGATCTAGACTATATGGTTCCGAAAATGGACTTTGGACAGAAAAGGATGGTTGGCTAATGGGCATAGGCCTGGAATGAAAAATTTTCAACGTCTATACAGATGGTTTGAAAATGAGCGAAGGAGTTGGAGCTGGTGTATACTGCGCGGAGCTGAATATTGAAAAATCATTCAAGCTTCCGGATTACTGCAGTATTTTTCAGATGGAAGTATTCGTTGTAAGAATGGCTGCGGAACTTGCATGTATAGACACTATCAACTCTCACATATAGTATCTTCATAGATACCCAAGCTGTTATAAAAGCGATAACGTCATACTGGCCATCATCTAAAAATATTGTACAGTGCAAGGTAGCAATGAGAAGACTAGCTGCGCAACGCAGCAGGTTACCAAGCTGTGAAAAAAGCGACGTACTGATGACACTCAATTATATGTTGGACAATCTAGAAATGCGCTTATAGGAAAAAGCGAAGGCTAGATGGCGAAATCTTAGTAACTGCAGAACAGTTAAAGCCATGTGTAATGGCTGTTGAGAAAATTCACTGAATCTGCTATAGAGCTGAGTCGTACGAGCTGCAGAACATTGATAGGCGTCTTAACCGGTCATTGCATAATAGCAGTGCACTCATTCAAAGTAAACATAACTGACAATGAAAGGTTGGCAAACCTACATAAACTGAAGTTTACAGACTGGTAACATACACTTTACAGACTGGTGTTAAAAACAGCTTTTTTAACAGCGCAGCTTTCAACTTGAGCGAGAATCGGAAAGATGACAAAAGTTTTCCTTGTTTGCGGTGTCATCGCAAAAATAACGAGAATAAATATCCCCAAAACACCTACAAAACAAACTTAACTTTAAGGAACACTATAAATATATAAGACTAGCTCTACTTGCCAGACTAAACATTACCTATAAAAACTTCTTTGTTCACACTAATAATTTATTGAATGTAATAAGATCAATTATATTATCTAAGATTGACTACGGCCTATCTACCTTTCTTCTATCTTCATCTAATTCCGAAACTTCTAGTAAACCGCAACAAAAAGTTTTACGAAAACAATAATCATCTTATAATTATGTACGTAATTTCCGGTGACAATTATGCACTGTAACCATTGTGCCAAGAAATTTGAATTTATTCAAGGTCCCAACTTCATTCAAACTGGATGATTTCCCCCATGTACAATGGGGTGCGTTCATTGAAAAATTTGAGGCATTCCCAAAAAAGAACACTTCTTCAAAAGTATATAGATCTCTCTTCAATGAAATATCCCACGTTTTATTTTCTGATGGTTTAAAAACTTCAAAAGCAACCTCTTTTCCTGCTGTGGATGGATCAAATAAAACAATTTCGGCTGGATTAATCTTAAATATCTGCACCATATTTACTGCAAAAGCCTGTGCGCTCCTTCAAACAGTACATTTTGCAGCCATTATTTGCACGGACAGTAAATCAACTATTTACTCCATAAGAAATGCTAACAACAACAGTATAATCACTTCTTCTATCCGCGACCAACTTATTCAGCACAAATTAAAAACATGTGGGTTCCTGGTCATGCCAATATACTTAGCAATGAACTATCTGACTGCCATGCTAAACACGCCTTAAGAGAACCACTGCACACAGTCAACATATTCGAAAACGCCGACATTCTACGTTTAGTTAAATCTCACATTCGGATGAAAGACCGGATTTCTTGGTATAATGCAAGCCATCACTACAAGCATATTAACTCAGATGTCATTTCCCCAATTTACCCAGCTTAATGCATTCCATTACAGCCTTCAAGATAAAATCAACCTGGTAGAGCTCCAGAACAATCCAAATCTTAGAAACGTAAACCAGATCTACAATTTTTTAAATCCACTAGTTTAGAAAATCTTATTTATAATAAATAGCATTAAATCAGCTCACACTTAAATTTTAATTAATTTACATACTTATTAACCTGAGAGCTGAAAGCCAGTGCTAGTGCTCTCATTTTTTTTAAGTAGTTTAAGAATTTATATTATGTTAAACTACTTCTTTATTAAGAATAATAATGTTTATATTATCGCTTGCATTGTGTCCTTTGCTTCTGAACACTTCAACAATCTGATTCTCGTCCCGTTTGGCTTTGGGCGTGAAGATTTTTGCAACTATGACATAGCCAAAGTTTATCTTATTTTTACTGATTTTTTACTAGTTCTTCATTATTTGGCTAGGAATAATTAATAAAAATCATTCACAGATTCACTCTCTTTAATGTAGAATTATGTGATATCACTATTATCATTTCTTCGATTTCAGTTAATTTCTGAGCTTTTTAAATATTGACCTAAAATTAAAATTTTGCGATATTATTTTTTTTCTTTGTTACTGTTATGTTGAAGACTAACTTGTAAGCTAACACACAAAATCGAAAAGATTCATGTATGCCTAACATTACACATTTGGAATCCTAATAATGAAAAGTGATATAAGAAAATAAATGCTGACATTATAGCAGAAATAATTTTAGTACCTACTCTTGTTAGGTGTAGTATTATATTTTACATTTAAATCTTATAATTAACTGTAGTAACTTTAACTGCATCTATGAACTGCATCTGTTAATAGACTATTGTGAAATTTTGAGAAAACTATAATACAAAATTTAGTTTGTGTTTGACAGCCATTTAAAGCAGATAAATATAAACAATTTCGACGAAAATGAAAAAGTGAATTTCGATAAAATCAATTCTATTGATATTGATGATGATATTGGGCGATTGAAGAATTAAAGTTTGTGAAGTAGCTAAGGTTATAGGCACCTCAACTGAGCAGGTACATCACACTTTACATTAATATTACTCGACCATAAGCACAACTGTGTGACCACTTCAAATTAGTAGTTGGCGATGTTCAACCGCAATCCAAATGAGTTCTTGCGCCGTTTCGTAACCGTGGTCGAAACATGAATCTATCACAACACACCAGTGAACAAAACAGTGGACTTCTCCGGGTGAACTTGCACCCATGAAGGCCAAAGTGGGCCTGTCTGCCATTAAGCTAATATGACTTTTTATGGATGCGCGCTTTGTGATTAACCTATTGGACAGATACGACATTGAATTGATTCAAGAACGACAACATTTGGGAAGGCAATACACGGGTATACACGTGTGTAGTAGTGATGTAACGAATATCAATTTGTACATATCTCCAAAACTGTAGATGTTGTACATATTTTAATTTTTGATGAGTGAAATTTGACATTCGCGTCATCTTCATTGCTTAATTTGGATAACCACCTGCTTTAAATTAACGGAAGGGCTGGTGACACCGTGAGTTTTGTAAAAAAATTTTAAATTTTTTGTTTTATGGAAGCAAAACTACAACAAAGCACATTTTGAAAAATAAATTCGCTGTACTTATGAAAACATTTGGTTTCTTTCCATATATAAGAAAGTCAACTTTTTTGATCAAAAAAATTTTTTTTTAATTGGTTTTGCAACAATTGTTACGATGGTGTAAATAACAAAACAGAACTTTCCCTTTTATAGAATTATTTTTAATGTTATTTTTTTAAGTGGGGAAAAAAAAGTGGGTTTTTAAATATTTGTGAGGTCTGGGAATGTTGTCTTAAATTTTTTAGATGAAGGCTTAAGCCCACAATAAGTTGAGGAAATAGAAATATTTATTGTTTTGAAGATGACTTATAGGAAATTTACTTACACGAAATTTGGTAACGAAAATTAAGAAAGATGGGGCGTTAGAAGGTAGAAAAAAGCACATTGGTAGAAAACCTACTTTGAATGCGACGGTTCAAAGGCGAATTTTACGGCAAATTAAATTTGGTGTACTCGACAACGCAGTACAAATAAACAATGATCTTAAAAATGCTCGTCACATTGCCGTAACAACCGAAGGAATCAAGAAAATTTTGTGTAAAAAGGGGTTTCATGACCTCGAAAAATATAAAAAACCACTATTGACCCAACGCCACAAATTTTATGGTTAATTTTTGCGAAGACCTTTAAAAACTATACTATTGAAGATATGACAAAAGTCATTTGGTCTGTTGAGATCAAAATTAACTGCGTTGGTTCTCACGGAATGCAGTGGACATAGAAAACAAATGGAGAAACCCTTAAAGATCGCCATGTTAAAGGAACGCTTAATTTTTTCGATCTAATGATATGAAGTTGTATGAATGCAAAAGGTTTTGGAATCATCATTAAAATTAATGGGTGTATGGATTTCAACCAGTAAGTTGTGGCCTATTTAGTATTTTAGCGAATTGTCTTGGAAAAGGGCCGAAATTTGTGATAAATCTTAACCTAATCGAGCTCCTCTGGATTCAGCTGAAACGTGCTCTGGACGATCTACCAGGCGACTTCCCAAATTTGAGTTTGCTTTATGGAAAAAGTTCAATCTACCTGGAGAAAAACCAAGCACAGCATTTGTGAGGTAGAAAGTATGCCAATAAGAATTAATGCTGCTAATAAGGCAAAAGAAGGACACACAAAGTAGTGAAATCATAAGTGTCGCCAGAGTCAAACAATTGATCACATGCCTTTTTTCAGTTTTGTTTGAAAAAAAATACATTTCATAACAAGAAAAACAATTTTTTTTTTTCTTTGTTTTCATAAATATTATAATATTGTTGTTTTCCATTTCAAATCTGAGGTAAATTCACATTATTTTAAAAAAGTTACAGCTTAATACAAAAATTTCGTGAAAAAGTTGACTCACTGTATATAAACCCCAACCACCAGTTACTCTAATGCAAAATAAATTGTGGTAAAAATTCCTAGTCAAATAAATAATTAATAATAATAAGAAAAATATAAAAAAAGACTAGCTTTGGCTATGCCGAAGTTGTAATACTCTTCACGGAACTTTCATATCTTCTTATTGTGTTATTGTAAGTTTCTATTTTATGTATTAACGTTTTAAAAATAATAAATAGAAATAAAAAAAATGACTTGTAAAAAAAACAGGGTATCGAACCCTATGACGTGATCTCACGTACGCATTATTGTGCATATAGTAAACCGACGCCTTAGCACCCTCGGCCAACGACAACTATTGTCTGAAATGGTCATAGAAGATGTTTTGATTATACAGAAATATTACATTAATGTTTACTTATGCGTAGCATCACTATATTCTCTCTGTTACAGTTTGAGTATCAACAAAGAACACAGTTTAAGTGGCACTTTATTGTACAATTACTCTTTATAAGTTTGTCATTTAATGTGGGTTTGTTTGGGAGGTACCCCTGCTGGTAATCCTAGGATCATGAAATTTACATGGTTGATGGATATGGAACAGAAACTTATAGTGTCCAGTTCAGTTCGATACGTCAAAAAACAAAAAACTTTTTTTAAATTTTAATAAGAACATTAATTTAAAAGAGGATTTGTACCCCTCCTGGTGGTCCGTCTCGACTGATTCCCGAACTTGATCAGCGTTTGGTAAAAAGAAACCGATGTACAAAAATTCGGCTCTCTGGCTCAAAAACTGAGGGACATGGCTAAATCAACTGCGATGTCTCCTTCTGTGTGTTACAAGCTTCATTACAACCTTATAATACTACTCACTCCCGTGAAGAGTATAAAGAATCTCCAATTGAAGCTCTAATGGAAGACAAATTAGCGGCAAAGTCATTGATTGACATACTAGTCTCGGTGTCCCCAGTTAATGCATCTGGATTTGAGAAACTTCAGCAACATAAACACACTTTTACGTATTTTAAAAAGAAAAATTCCACTCTATCGTTTCGAGGTACCTTTTATGCCATGCTCATCGACAAAGATTCTTCAACCGATGTCAATAACTGACCCACGTCGCCAACCTTATATAAAATTTTACAAATAATTTTGAAAGCCCTTGGAACCAGAGATTATTCTGATTTGGACCATTTCTTGCAGGACAACAAGAAATTGAAGTCGGTTGTAAAGTATTCATCCTCATTATTTTGAATACATAACTCTCGACAGATTCGCATAGTTCATTCAATATTTAAATTCGCCTCGAATTCCTTTCTTCGCTCCATTATGATAGGGATAGGTATCGGACAACAAAACATCGATTAATGACATCGATTATTATTTTTCACTAATTAATTGATACAGCGATTAATCGTTGCTTAAAAAATCGATCATTTCTCGAAATCAACTTATCACCAAATTTTGATTTCAATAATTCGATTGTTGCGGTCGCCGTATGGAACGTAGAGCCATCCTGTTGAAACCACATCTCTTCCGGATCAATGTCTTCCATATTTTCAAACAAAAAATCATTGATCATGGTGCGGTAACGATCTCCATTGACCATAACGCGAGCTCCGGCCTCATTTTTGAAGAAATAAGGTCCGATGATGCCACCAGCGTGTAAACATCACCAAACGGTGCATTTTTCTGGATGTAATGGAGTCGGTAGGGTCTCTTGTGGATTGGTGTTACTCGATATGCGTCAATTTGCTTATTAACAAACCCGTTAAGCCAAAAATTAGCCTAATCGCTGAACACAATTTGGCGATAAAACAACGGGTCAGTTGCCAACTGCTCTAGAGCCCAATTGGACGTCCAGAATGCGATTCGTCAAGAACAGCCGCGGTGGCCATATGCCCGAAATCATTTTTAAATGTTAATGATTACAATTTATTTTTTGGTGTTATTTTTTACAATTTCAAATTCTATCGGGTTTAAAAAAACACTCTTTACAAGCTGAACTCTTCATTTATGCCACCTTGATCGTCTATGGCTCGGAATGTCACACGACTTTTGGTCAACATTTTCTGAACACTTTTGTTGTGTTTTTTAAACAAAGGCGAAGATGCTGCACCTGAGATCGACGAGTCCGAGTCTGAAGAGGTGTCGGAACGAGTAGGTGATCGAGCTAGATTTTCCTGTATTTGTTTTGAAACAGTATTTAAGGTACTGGCAAGACTGAACTCATTCTTGAAGTACATCTTCTTGAACATCGGATCTAGGTTACAGGATAGTGCTAAAAGAGAGCACTGTTCTATTAAACCAAATCGTTTTTTGTGTTGAGCCAACACTGAGCATTGCAATGCCTTTCCAATTTTGTGTTTTGGTTTAAAATTTTCAACTGATTCCTTAAGTATAGCTGCCACTGGAATTTCCATACTGCTGGTGAGATATTGTTCAGAGCTTATGTCATTGGTAGCTGTTGCTAACGGTTCTAGTATTTCGCACACTTATTACAAGATGTTCATTTCGACTGCAGAGAGCATTGGTGGAGCAGTATTCATGTTGACGATTTCGTTTATGAACGATCGCAGCTCTATGAATCTTGAGATCATATCATACGTGAAGTTCTCAAATTCTTGCACGTCACTGATGGCTTTTGTGGCGAGAAGATTGAGGGTATGGGCGAAACAAGGAATTTGTTTACTTTTACCAAACATTATACGTATTGCCTTTGTAATGTTTGCTGCATTGTCAGAGATGACGACAAGAGTTTTTCAATTTTAAGTTCCCATTCTTCAAAAATTATTTTCAATTTCTGCACAATGTGTGCCTTTCGGTGAGAAGGAAAATTCCAATTGTACCTTTGACAACACAACCCTTGTCAGCATCAAGATGTATGTACTGTCAAACTGAGAAAGCTCCGATTTTGCGAATCGGTCCATACATCAGAGGTGAAACAATACTTCTCAACAGATTTTAACTCAGATTTAAACGAACGATACAAGATCGTATTTATCAATAATAACAGTGCGGATGGTTTTGCTAGTAGGCATGGTGAATAGTGGGGCAGTCGTCTTGAGAACTTTCCGAAATCCTGCTTGCTGAACTACTGACAAAGGTTGCATGTCCTCATGTATACAATGCTTTGAATGATCTTGTCTTCCAAAGTCCCTCCCTCTTTGTAACTAACCACGTTGTCCAAAACCGTGTTAATCAGAGATTGATTCATTCTCTCTGCAATTGATGAAGAACTGGCAGATAGTTTTTCTTTTTTTCTTTCAGCAGTCTCCGGCTGTGCTGGTCTCTTCAGACCAATTTTGAGATCCTTGTGCTCAATATGGTTTTTTAAGTTGGACATGTTCCCACATGTTTTTATTTTCACTCCACAATGTCGACACTTAGCATTGTTATTCTCCACTTTCTCGAAATGTTCTCAAACCACGCTTTTGGGAGGCATTTTAGTCAAAGTAACTATATTCACCACGCTTAAAGTATCTAGTTTTACAAAATGTTGCAGAAACTTACACACAATGCACAAATCATCGATTTCTGATTTTTGTTTTGGCGTTATTTTTTTGTGTGTGTCTATGATTTTCTTTTTAACAACAGTGTTCAACAATGACTTTAAAAAAAGGACTGGACGCATTGGTGTTATGAAACGGTTTTATTATCAGTATCTATCCATAGGTCAACGGTCGCTGCCATTTTTTGCATTCAAAACTTAACCGCCAATACGAGGCACATAAGCTAAAAATGCAACTTTCAACGTTCATAAACCCCTAAAAAACCCAAGTAAGCGGAAAAATCAATTATCCGAAGCAGAAAAATCGATTATTTGATTAATCGAACTCAGATGACATCGATTAAAAATCATCGATTATTTCAATGAAACATCGAATTTTTCGATTAATCGATGCCCTAACACTCACATATTTTTATACTCTTCACGTTAGTGAGTTAGAAGAAAATATAAAATTAATGGAAAAAGCGAACAAATAGTGAAAGCAATTAAAGAGTGCAAAGACAACTTATAAAAAATTTTTATTAAATCGAGCAGATTAATACAACCAATAATTAATTTGAATAATAACAATAATAATAATAATAACAATAGTAACAATAAAGAACATTTAGAATTGCTAACAACAGCAACAACTTCGGTAACAATAAATACAACAACATCAAAAGATAAACAATAACAAAACAAAAAAAAAAAACAAAACCAGTGGAACAATCAAAGAATATTAATGCTAATAATCATACTAATAATCATAATAAATTATTAAAGATACAATAAATAAAAATAAATTAAATTAAATATTACTAAACTAAATGGGCAATGTTGGTGACGTTAGCAGCAGCAGCAACAGCAATAGCAATAGTGGCAGTAGCAGAGCGAAACATCATTTAGCAGCGGCGTATGGATGCAACGGTGGACAAAGCGTATGATATGTTTCCAAATTCATAAAGTAATATTTAGATGATTGGAGAATAATTTTTATAAAACTAATATTTTTGTAGTTAAAGTACAAAGTTTAACGTACCATATTATATTATTTTTACTATTGATCTATATAGGTATTAATAGATAAGATATTATTGGTTTTTGTAGAAGGATATAAAGTTATTGTTATTATTGATTTGATATATTTGATTTCTGTTGTCAGGATATAAAATATTATATAATATTATTATTATTACTATTGATTTATATAACACTATATGATATCCACTTATATTATATAATTTTTTTGATTTGATATATTTGATTTCTGTTGTCAGGATATAAAATATTATATGATATTATTATTATTACTATTGATTTATATAACCCTATACGATATTGTATCATCCACTTATATTATATTATTTTTTTTTCATATTATTGATTTATATAGCCATATTGATATTGTGACCACTTGAAAGAATTTTGTAGAGAGCTTATGAGTAATCCAAATCTTGAATCAGCCGTTTTAGATACGGGTATAAGTGATCTGATACCAAAACCTGAGAACTTTAAAGTACAAGAGAGTAAGCAGAACACGGACATGGGCGATTCGGTGTCTGCGGTCGTACATACTTCGGTGACTGCTGCTTTAGAGCAGCAAAGGACGGAATTTGAAAAGAAATTAGAAAAGACTAAAACAACGGTGGCCAGTCTGTCAGTTAGTTCGTCTGTGGTAAAGTATGAAAAGATAAAAATCTTGCCAGGTAGCAGATCATGCGACGAGTCGCTTGATGTAGTTAAATCTCTGCCCGAATTCTCTGGTGAATCTGGAACGTATGTTTCATGGCGTGAGGCCGCACACAATATATATGAGATATTTAAAAAATATAACGGCAGCGCCAGGCATTACCAGGCCGTTCTTATAATTAGAAATAAGATTCGAGGAAAGGCAAATGAAATTCTTTCTTTAATACAGTCCTCTATTCTAGGCTGTCATAGCCCGATTAGATTTTTCTTATGCCGATAAACGACCAGTGTATTTGATCGAGCAGGAGCTTTCCACTCTTAGGCAGGGTAGTTTTAGTGTTTCGGATTTCTTTGGCGAAGTAGAGAAGAAGCTTACCCTGCTGATAAATAAAACAAAAATGTCCTATGAACCAGCTGTTGCCAGGGTTATTAGCGAGAAGTGCAGGGCTGATGCTTTGAGAATTTTTATTTCAGGACGAAAGAAATCTTTGTGCGACATACTGTTTGCATCAAGGCCAGATGGCTTGCCAACAGCTCTTGCTTTGGCACAGGAAGTAGACGCAAACCACGAAAGGTATGTGTTTGCAACTAGCTTCGCAAATAGTGCGATGGAGGTGGGCAGAAAGAAATTTACTCATCCATCATAGGAATCAATATGTTGTTTCCCAGAGACCAGGAAATGTGTCTAACCAATCACCAACTTCATCAGTATCGTGGTGGAGACCAATCCTGGCGAGGTCCTGGACTGTTGCGTCAGAATGGATACGGAAATCAATCCTGGCGAAGCCCCGGTCAGTTCCGTCTAAGTACAGGACGGGAATTTCAGCAACGGGGAGAGCCCGTCAATGATACTATCAGATCTCAATTACAAGGGCAAACACAGAAACGCCTGGAGTTGGGTAAGCAGCCTGGATTTAAGTATCATCGAGTAAATCACTTAGAGCAAGGACAACAGGACATAGTAGAAGAACCTTTAGAAGATCTGGAGTATGAACCTCGGGCTGAGGACGCATTGGATGATCTAGAATGTCAAGACATAAATTTTTTAGGGGAAAATCCCTCCTACCCTGGATCTCCAGGACATTAGGGGGAAAGAAGTGAGGTTACTCTTCGATACTGGTGCCTCCAAAAATTACATTAAGCCCTTGACAGTATTGAAAGGAGTAAAACTAGTCGACAATAGCTTTCCAGTTAAGTCCATTCATGGGGTAACGAAGATAAAAAAATGCAAAATTAACATATTCGGCGTAACAGCTGATTTTTTCCTACTACCGAATCTGACATCCTTTGACGGCATTATTGGACTAGGCTTGTTGAACAGAGTGCATGCTACCATTAATTTAAAAGACAGAGTAATAGAACACAATTCGGGGATAGAGCGCATCCAGTTCCTTGAGGGTCATGATTTCAGTTGTCCCCAACTACAAGCTGAGCCAGTACCAGCCAACGCCAATGTAGATTTGAAGATAATCAATTTCTTATGGATTGACAACTGTGACTTCTGATTTATCAAAGGATAGAGCATACAAGTAGTTTTGTTGATCTTGTCCAGCGTATTAGCAATGTGGATTTTGAAAGTAAGTTTGCTGTTAAAGTACAGAGCACGCTATCTTAGATTGTTGGTTCAGGGTATATCCTTGGTATTAACTCTAAGTTTAGCGTTTGGTAAGTGGATATTCTTTTCCTAGAAAAGAGAATTGCAGAGCGTTCAGCTTAATTTTCCACTTTTTGTAATACACTTCAAAGTAGGATAGCGAACGTTGAAGTGTACTATGTATTTCGGCAAAGTTATTTTCTGTGCAGTAAAGGGCAGTGTCATCTGTAAAGACGGATGTGTTACATGGATAACTGTACAGGTAAATCATGGGTATATAAGTTATACAAAATGGGTCCCAAGACCGAACCGTGAGATTCTCCAGCACTGATATACTGGACAATCGATTGGACACCTTGCAGGTCGATAAAGAATTTTCGATTGGTGAGAAAGCTCTGTATAATTTTTATTAAGTAAAATGGTATGTTTGTTGTGATTAGCTTGTGCACTAGTCCATCATGCCATACTGTGTCAAATGCCGCTTGTATTTCTAGGGTGACAAGCCCAACCGACTGGTTATTTTGCATATTTCTTGACGTACTGCTTAAGTTTGACAAGCGGGTCTAGGCAGCTCATATGAGCCCTGAAGCCAAATTGCGTAGTTGGTAAAGTAGAGTGTGTATCTAAATAAAGGCAGAGACGCTGCTTTAAAACTTTTTCAAAAACTTTAGCAAAATAACACAGTAAGGTAATAGGTCGATAGTTATCTGGTGAGTCCGGTGCTTTCCCAGGTTTAGGAATTGCGATGATTTTCGCCACTTTCCACACTTTCAGAAAGTATCCGATATGAAGACAGTCGTTAAATAAGGTAGCAAGATAACGAAAGACACTAGTTAGCAGATTTTTAATTCCTATGTTAGGAGGAAAGCTGTCAGTACCTGGTGATTTCTTTGTTTTTAAAGCTCGAACTATGAACGCAACTTCGGCAGTTGTCACCAGAGGTATATCTGAGTTGCGCTGTTCAGTCAATTCCCTTATAGAGAATTTGACCATGCCGCTAGCGGTGATATCCGTAAGATTGTCAGCTAATTTGTGTTTGTCACGGAAGAGTTCCCCTAGTATATTGGCTTTTTCTTGACGTGTGATGTAAATAAGGCCATTAAGTGAGAAACTTGGTATAAATTGATTTCTGTTTCTGGTTAATTTAGTTATTTTTCAAAATTTTTTTGAGTGCTTGTCTAGGCTCGCTAACTTGTTGTTCCAAGTGAAGTTTTTGTGAGCAGATATTTGAGACTTAATTAAGTGATTTAGATGGTTAAGCTGTGCTTTGCACAATGGTCGGAAATGCCATTTTTTCGGCATAAAGTCTAATAATAATGTTAATGAGCCTTAAATTGGTAAATTTGCCTTTTATGACATTAAAAAGAAATATTCAAAATTTCAGATCAATCCGACTACGCCCATTCTTACCGCCCATATAGAGCGATGTTAGGGCTACGGATTCAAAATGCCTTTTGTGATTTTTGCTTAGTGACTGAATTAAAATCATGTATTGTTTCTTTTCAAAACTTGCAGTTTAGTTTTAAGATGAGAAAAACATAGTACGCATAGAATACGATCAAAACATTTTATTCATGTCGACATTTTACAAACTTAAAACTATTGAATTAATCCTCTTGGACCTCTAGCTCGACTACAAATTGGCTCAAAGTTTCGTTGTAAAAATTTTCATCAATTTTAATGTCCTGATCATCACCATGGATACGTAGACATATAAGACTCCAAAGATTTTTATTGAAATAAACACGACTGGTTGGTTGAAGGTGTAAGCAAGAACTGATTTAATATTATAGTAAGTAAGTGATTTAAGTGAGTACATTATAAAGAGTAAAGTAGGTAGTTGCCAGACTACTAAATTACATTACAACATTCCATCTTAATTAAATTTCTGGCAAACAATAAATTAAATATATGATTACATTTAAATTCAATATTAAGATTATTCTTAACCTAATTTCAAGTTCATTGATTTTATTTTGCAAGCTGAAATAGCCTTTGTGAGCCCATCTACTACCAGGTCGTTTGTAGGTACATACTTTAATTCAATAGCTTCATTCTTCAATTGTTCTCGTATAAACTTCATTTTTATGTCAACATGTTTGGTTCTGCGTGACTAAGATTTATTGTTTACTATATGTATAGCAGTCTTATTGTCGCAATGTAATATAACTGGATTTGGAATGCTCAAATGAAGTTCTTCGTGAAGTCGCATTAGCCATATACATTCCTGCAAGGCACAGACTACGGACATGAACTCCGCTTCTGTTGACGACAAATCTATTGTTTGTGGGCGTCGCGAGCACCACGAAATTTCGCCACCTTGTGCAACAAACACATAACCAGATGTTGATCGCCTGTCATCCAAATCTCCGGCAAAGTCGGCATCGCAAAATCGACGAGGTCATCTTTTTTACACAATATGTGATACCTTTGCAAACAGATCCTTTTAGGTAACGCATCACTCGCTTTACTGCAATCCAGTGTGCCTGCCCTGGATTTGAAGAAAACCGACTTAACAAGTTAACCGCAAAGCTTATGTCGGGACATGTATTCTGGGCAGCATTAAGCAATCTACCAATTGCCTCCATGTAAGGAACCTTTCGCATCTCTTCAATATATTGGTCAACCGTTGGACACATCTCAGTAGTAAGCTTCTGATTCATGTCGAGAGGTGTCTCCACTGGATTACAATCTTCCATACCAAATCGTTTTAGAAGAGCTGTAATACAATCAGACTGATTAATTGAGATGTTATCCGTTACCTTATCTCGCTGAATGTTGATTCCCAAAATAGATGATACTTCGCCCATATCTTTCATGTCAAAGTTACTTGAAAGCTTTTGCTTAATTTCCAAGGTAATGGTTTTATCATTTGCAAAAATCAGTATGTCATCAACGTATATGGCAACATACACCATAGTAGATCCATCAACATACCAATAGACACACTGGTCAACGTGACTACGACCGAGCCCAAAATCCATTAGCACTTGATTTAATTTTTGGTTCCAGATCCTGCTTGCTTGCTTCAACCCGTACAATAATTTCTTCAACCGGCAAACTCTTCTAGATTGGTTGTTGAAATTTTCTGGTTGGATTATGTAAGCTTCTTTTTTTAACTCGCCACACAGCATCCAATTGATGAATAAATAAATTGTATTTTGCAGCCATCGCAAACAGAAGTCGAATTGACGTATATAGGTGCGAATGTCTCAGTGTAGTCGATACCTTGTTTTTGAGAAAACCCTTTTGCAACAAGTCTGGCCTTATGTCGTACAATTACATCCTTATCATTACATTTTGTTTTAAAAAATAATTTTGATTTAAACGCAAACTTTCTTTTAGGCAATTCAGGCAACTCCCAGGTTTTTTTCTCCTCATGTGCATTCATTTCCATCTTCATGGCGTTTTTCCAAGCTTCGGCTAAGTTCAGAGGTTCAGTAACAATTGACGGGTCATCTCCATTAGACATCATGTAGAACAAATGCCCTGCAGCCTTATTGTTGGCAATTCTTTCAGAACGTCGTACATCAACCCCATCGCTTTCATTATAATAAGCCATACTCTGTTCAGATGGTTCATTATACGCCGAAAGAGAATTCCTTTCAACTCTGTGTGGTTTCAACAGGATGGGGCAACGCCTCACATAGCCCAGCCTGTTATGACAGAGTTGCGACGAAAATTTCCTAATAAACTTATTTCAAGAAACACCGAATTCAGTTGGGCCCCCAGGTCGCCTGACCTTACTGCACCTGACTTTTTCTTGTGGGGTTTATGCAAACAAGAAGTCTACAAAACAAAGTCGACAAATTTGGATAAACTAATGCAATCCATTCGGGCAAAAATTGCGGCTATTCCTGTCGCAACTCTCCAAGCAGCAATGAACAACTTTTTACTAAGATGCCGCACATGTGTCAACAAGCAGGAGGGCCATTTAAATTCAATTATATTTAAAACTAATTAAACTATATTTAATAAAATTTATTGGCCTTCAACTTGAAAAAAATAAAAATGAATTCCATACACTAAATAAAAAATTATTTGAGTTTCTTAATGCAGCAAAATTCATCAGCCACCCGTTATCTCGGTGGTTTTTCTTCGCAGCTCTCATCATCAGACTCCTGGACAGACAACGGTTCTTCAAGATGTTGTTGTCTTTCTTCACAGCTATCATGATCAGACTCCTGGGCAGAAACGATTCTGCAGAATATTCCCCCACTGAATCGTTCACCTGGGGTTCGTAGTCCAGAAGGTCAAACATAATATTAGGCTTGTCTACTTGTATTTTAACGTTCTTGCTGGTCAAAAACTTGTGATCTGCCTTACGATAAAGGTGAAATGCCTTTGACGTCTCGGAATATCATCGGATGCATTCATCTGATTTAGCATCCAACTTTCCACGTTTCTGCTTAGGAACGTGAACCATTGCCGTGCAACCAAATATGCGTAAATATGTTAGATTTGGTTTTACATCTGACCAAATCTCCTCAGGCGTTGTATGATTGCCACGGCAAGGAAATCTGTTTTTCATATATGCCGCTGTATTCGCCGCTTCAGCAAAATATATGTTTGGCAGGTTTGAATCCAGTAGCATACAGCGCACACGTTCAATGATAGTGAGATTCATTCGCTCCGCAACGCCATTCTGCTCTGGAGTATACGGTACAGTCGTCTGATGTATAATGCCATCCTCCTGCAAAATATGATCAAACCTTTTATTACGATACTCAGTACCATTATCAGACCTCAAAATACGTATTTTGCGCCCGGTTTGATTTTCTACTAGTTTTTTAAATAACTGAAATTTGTTGACAACATCTGACTTTTCCTGAATAGGATATACGAACGTTTTTCGAGAATGGTCATCAACAGACACCAGCATGGATCGAGTACCACTGAAGGACTTCACCTTCAACGGTCCAATAACATCTGTATGTAGTATATACAATAACCCTTCAGCACGGCTTCCACTTTGTCTACTCAGAGCTCGTGTTTGTTTTCCTTGTAGACATACAATACATCTGTTTTGTCCGTTGTATTATAATTTACTCCAAATAAAGCGTTTTTGACTAATTGTAAACTCTCGCCACAAATGTGACCCATTCGACGATGCCACAAATTACTTACTCCCGACAACGCTCGTGAGTTTTCTCTGTCTAATTCACAATTGAGTCTATACAAATCATTCTCAACATATACAGTTGCAATTAATTTTCCTTTGTCATAAATATTACTGATGAGTCCTTCCTGGGGTGATTCTAAATTGGATGCATCCGCAAATCCATGCAATGTAACTTCTTCCCCAGTTATTGGAAAAATGAAGCGTGGAATCTGCAACTTCCACACTTCCTCCAGTTCTGTACGAAATTTGGTCCACTGGCATCGCATAGCATCCGGGAGTTCTTCATCCCAATCAATTTTTTCCTGCCATAACCTTTGCAGAAATCCATAGTTCAATCTTCAAATCTTCCCTAATAATACTAGTAGACTTAGCATACCCATTGGATCGAAGAGCTGTGCCAACTCTGAGAGGACTACCCGCTTCGTGATCTTAGTACTTGCAGGAGTAGGGTATGTGAAATGGAATCTATCGTCACCTGAGTCCCACAGTCTGCCTTATGTTTTGGAACAGTGCAAAGTCTTAATTTCCAAAGGGTCAACGATCAATCCTTTCGTTTGCCAGCAAGTCATTCATATAAAAGTTATGTAGTATGGTTTTACACCCCGCTGGATATTTCATACTAAGCAACTCTGCTAAGTAGCGCATACTTCGAACCGCTAGGAAGGGCGCGGCACTGGTACCATATGTTATCGTTTTAAAGCGTTACACTTGCGTGGCCTCAGTACAATTATTTCGCAACAATATTCCTTGGTAGTTGCAATCCTGATCGTGCACCAACACCTGAATACATCTTAGAGATATCACCCGTAAGAGCATATCGATGGCAACGAAAACGTAATAGGATCTCAAACAAATCATCCTTAAGCTTAGAACCCACCACTAGCAAATAATTTAATGATCGTCCATTACTAGACTTACATGACGCATCAAATACCACACGTAACTTGGTGGTTACGGCGTCAAGTCGTAGAACTGGATGATGCGGTATGAAGTAACGAATCTGAGAAACATCCTTGGAATTAACAATTTCTAAATGATCCAATTCCTTATATTCATCAATAAACTTCGTATACACTTCCTTAAGAAGCCCATCTCTATTCAATCTATGTTCTAACTTCATAAATCGATTCAATGCAATATCATACGAGTCCCCTAAACTGGACTTGTCTGCCCTAAATGGCAAGCGAACTATTAAATGCCCTGACAAAGTTTGCTTCACATTTGCCAAAAAGTAGTCTTCGCAAAATTTATCTTCAGTCGTGTACTGATTCTTTGAACAATGGATATCCTCCATTTTCCCAAAGGATTCCACCATCTTGCTCAGCTTATCCTCTATTGCTCCTCAGTAACCACTGCTCCTGATAACCCACAGGTTACAGCAGATGTACTTCACCGACTACCAACCATCCCAGAAGAGATTTCTGTAGCAATGGGGCATGAGGTGCCAACCGAATTTGACCTACTGCTAGAAATGAGAAGAATAAGTCGATGTCTAATTAAATTTAGGATCTGCCAGCTTCACCCCCTTGGGTAAGTTGCATTGTCGTTCTGGCTTGGATGTATTAGGCGCATATCTCGTTATGTGATTAAGCACTAAAAATTGAGCTGTGGTAGAGAATGATGAAAGTCGCGATTTCAAAAGTATATCCACGCAGCCTTGGACACCTGCTGTGGTATCACCTATACCATGAACTGTTAACCCTGCATTCTCTACCTCTAACCCTAGCCTTGCCGTAAGACTGCTGGTTACGAAATTAACCTGACTGCCAGCATCAAGCACACTCCTACAATTCAGAAACTCATTTCCTTTACCCTTCACTAAAATCAAAGCTGTTGCTAAATAACAAGCATGATTATTTGATAAGAGCGAACTATTCATTTCCGGTTGCACTACAGACTGGACCTTATTACAAGAACTATTGGCCGAAGATCCTCTATTTAAAAGCGCATGATGAAGACCTTTACATATTTTGCAACGTGTATTGGGGCAAGCGTTCGTGCTATGGCGTTTGCTAAAACAATTAATGCACAACGGCAATCTCTTCGCTTCCTGATACCTTTGCATCACATCCAGTCCTAGGAATTGGGGGCATCAGTACACTTAAAGCAGGTACCCTTTTCTTCCTTAATTACTGAGTGCAACGTGGTTTGGTTTTGTGAAACCTTTCCACTAAACTTGGATTGATTCGATAACCGTTCCTGATTCAGTTCGCGACCTGTCATATTAGTGTAGCGACGAATTATAAATCTTGAGAATACTTCCCAACTAGGCAACTCCTCACGACTATAATCGAGCTCCCACCGTTGTAATGTTTCTTCATCTAGCTTGCTGCTAACTAGATGCACCAAGATTGCATTTAAAACATCTTCCGTCGAACCCAATGTATGCAATGCAGCTAAGTGAGACGTACAACGCGCCTAAGGGAATCTGCATCCGCCTTAGCTACTTTCTTTAAGTTACATAGCTCCCTGACATTACCCTGAATAATAATTGCTTTATTCTCAAGCCGATTCTTTAAGATCTGCAACGCCTTTTCATAATTTGGTGTAAGTTCTAAAGATTCTATTACATTCAATGGTTTTGCGATCGCAAGTGTAAAAACTTCAATAAAGTATTATATCAAGTTCGCAACTAGAATCAATAAGCGTAACAAATGTATTATACCAACTGTACCATTCGTTAAATTTCCCTGAAAATGTAGGGATAGAAATAGTGGGAAGTCTTACATTCCTCGAAACATTGGATCCACTCCATGAGGCCTGGTTAATCGCAGTACTATGTAGTGATGGGCCTGGCACTTCTGATCGTTGTTTTTGTTCAGCAATGCCTCCTAACAGCTTTGCTTTTACCGCACAAAACATTTCTTCGAACGTCTGTCTGCAACAATCGTTTAGTTCACAGGGATCAAGTCTCCTTACTTCTGATTGAACGCTATTTATTTGTGGAAAAGTTGATTCCACTAGGTTTAGCCTCGACTCTTGTTCTGTCAATGTCATCACTTCAGAATTCTCTAATACATAATTCCTACTTCTCTTTAAAGAGTCCAAAAGATCTTCCCTTACCAGGTGCAAGTCATTTTAATTTGTTGAACGCTTCGGGGCCATCTTGGAAATAGACTTGTATTAAAATGGATATCACTTGCTAAATTCAGAACAGAATCGCTTTATTACGAATAGAATCGCACGCACAAACAGATGGATTCACTTCTTTCAATTCACTTTCAATATGCACACCCTAATGCCAACTAGTTGAATTGATTTTCTACGAGTTAAAGCGCAAGCAAAAACAAACGAAATCACAGAACTCAACTGCAACTCTCATACACCTGCAACAAACAACTGATTGGTTGAAAGCCAAAATGAATTAAATTTCAATTTAAACACAAGGATAAATAGACCAGATCACTTCTTTCAAATTCAATTCAATTTCAATTTAAACACAAGCAATGTAAACAACAACTCGTAATAGTCTTTTCAATTTTTATCCAATCTATGCTATCACTGTATGCACTGCTTGCAGAGAAAATTTAATTGCCTTTGAACATTAAAATGATAAATAATGAACATATATGCCTTACTGTTTTAATACAGTTGCCTACTGGCCTACAAATGTAAGCATAAAGCACACAGCAAAATGAACAAATTCTAATTAAATTGTTATATGCTATACATAAGCACAAAAGAAACGAATTGAACAGCTGCACTTTGTCAAACTGATTATGTTCAAACTTCGATCGAAATTCTCGTTCAACAACAACAATGCATGTTCACTATGTTATATATGTATTTTAATGATCAAGAAAAAACCACCACCAAACAAAGCACAAAGCGGATTAGAAATTAAACGAAGTCTGCTATGCACCTGTAGTCTGAAAACTAACCGCACTTATATACACGCACATATGAACATATGTACTTGAGTCAGTCATAATTTCGTCGTTTTTTGTGATTGTCATGTGTCTTCTTCTTCATTTTTTTTTACGCGCCGCGCATAAAACAGCTGATCATTGCACAAAACAATTTGAAGAAAATTTTAAATTGTAGTTTTTTCTTTAAATATTAATAAAATAAGTAGCAGTAATGAAAAAAGAAGCTGCAAGAATTATTTGCATACACTCCAAATTGTTCTCAATCATATATTTTTCACAAAATGTCCATTTTAATTATCACAATTAGCCACAACGTTCCATTTGTATGTATAATCAAAACCAACAACAGCTATCCGTGATACTAAAATACCACTGTAAACCACAAAACCGAATCTTCGTGATACGAGCCACTGTAAAGCCACTATTAAGAGACTTCAACGATTAGTAAATATATGGCGCCAACAATTACAAACATCATTTTCAAAAACAACTTTTTTTCCTTTCTTTGTTATTTGTCGCACTGATAACAAATTTGCACACAAACTCGGCATATATTCCACTTCACGAATGCCTCCTTTAATTACATTTTGTCTTACTTTAAACAAAACGTCGATATCGCCTTTACACTCAACAGTTATTTTTTCTTTGTTTGCCAAAATTACGCTCTTGTTGTATACCATACATTTTCTCTTCAGCATTCGCCGATCATTTGTCATGTGTGTTGTAGCCCCAGAGTCAATGTACCAAACAGTGTTCGATTTGCATGGTTGTGAGTAAGAGTTTGTAAAGAGTGAAGTAATTGACAAGAGTGAGGTGCTCGATGCAGCTATTGCGTTCATTTCACTCTTTTCTTCGTTCTTCTCTTTCTTCACACTTGGACATACTCTTTGTATGTGCCCTTGACCACCACAAGCATAGCAAATAACTGTTTTCTTCCAATCTTTCGATTTTGCTTTGTTCGTTCTCGCTCGGTTTTTACCCTTCGAATATAGGGAATTTGAGGCATTTATGTTATCGTTGTCAAATTTAACATCTTGCAGCAACAAATTCTTAACTGAATCCACAGTCAATTTTGTTTTTGAATTTTCCTCCGCCATGACCAATTTTCATTTTATTCATTTGGTAGCCCGGCGAGCAACAAGGACGCCGTCACTTCATCGTCAATGTTTAGTCCAGTGTTCTTTACTTTTATAGAGGTCATTACCAATTCGTTGACATATTCCTGAACAGTGGCAAACTGCTCCAGTTTAAGCTGTACCAACTTTTTAAGCAGTTCAACTCTCCGTATTAATCCACTGTCTGCAAAAGCGGATTCCAAAGCATCCCAAACCTCCTTTGACGTTGTTGCTTTGGCGATGTGTGTGTAGTTGGTACTCTCAATCATCAGAGTGATCTCAGCCAACGCACCCTCATCGATATCCACCTCTTTGTCAGACCCACCATTACTTACAACCTTCCAGCAACCTTTGATAACGAGAAAAGACTTTGCTTGGCGCTTCCACACATCATAATTTTCGCGGCCACGCGACTTTGCGAACGGTAAATTTACAGCTGACGACATTTTAATTTAAGTAAATTCGCGACATAGGCCCATAACCTATTGAAGTAAACACGTCTGTTTGGATAAAGGTGTAAGCAAGAACTGATTTAACAGTAAGTAAGTGATTTAAGTGGGTACATTATGAAGAGTAAAGTAGGTAGTTTTTTTTTAAAGAATTGGTGGAATTTGAGGTTATCAATTTTAATATCACAGCAGGTGTACCTTCACCGACTACCAACCATCCCAGAGCAATAGGGCATGAGGTGCCATGTTAGGGCTTGGGATTCAAAATGCCTTTTGTGAATTTTGCTTAGTGATTGAATTAAAATCATGTTTTGTTTCTTTTCAAAACTTGCGGTTTATTTTTAAAATGAGAAAAACATAGTACGCATAGAATACGATCAAAACAATTTATTCATGTCGACATTTTACAAACTTAAAACTATTGAATTAATCCGCTTGGACATCTATCTCGACTACAAGTTGGTTCGATTTTTTCTATTATAACACATAATTAAAACAATTCACAGAAATACAAATTGACAAATAGTTACATTACACATATGAGTATATTATACACTTCCTACATACCTTGAACTTTTTTTTCCATATTTTGCAAAAATTTTAAATTTACTCAAATCAATTTGCCAGGACTATAAAGTTTAGAAAAAGTTCTCCGCATTGTTTACAAAAAGAAACAGGTGAACATACAGTGCACTTTGCAACCCTATTAAGGCAATAGGGCTGTCACCAGATCATATTCTAATTTCAATTAATTGTACTTGGACTATGTAATTTACGAATATTCAATTAAAATACAAATATATTTTCATGAAAATTTTGACTTCATGCCAAAAAAATGACATTTCCGACTATAGTGCTTTGCAGATAAGTTTCCTCGTGCTTAACCATTGCCTGATGACAGTATTTCTCTTTTTAATTAAGGCAGTTATATAGCTAAGTAGTTTATTACAGATTCTTGTGATTGACTTCTATGGAACTACAATATCAAGTGCAGCGGTTACTTTCATGGAAAGTAAAGAGACATTATTATCAATGAATTCAGTCGTAGGATATTCAGTTCCAGTAATTCATCTTTCTTTAAGAATTTCTTAAAGAGTTGCCAATTTCCCTTAGAGTACATCGGAAAAGTGTTAGTATGTAGATTAGTGTTGAATGCCATCTTGGTAACTATAGGCAGGTGGTCTGATGAAAGATCGTTATGAGTCGTAGGATCTGTTAACAAGTTTGAAACATTTGTAACAAACATGTCCAAAGTACAGGGTTTAGCTTTGCCCTACTGCAGTTCCACAATCTGTAAAATAAACTAAAACTTATGAAAAATATATTACACATACAATACAAATTAAAATTAAAATAAACAAAATTCAATAATTAAATTCGGTGATTAACTCTTCACGCTATTTTAACGCATTAATTACATAGTAAGCAACATTTTTCAAACTAAAAGAATCATAACCATTTAAAATGTGTATAAATTCAGCTTCTTCTAAAAATACTTTCCTAAAATATCCATATCTGAACTATTTTAAAATCGGCGGTATAAATTTTCTTGCTCTTTTAAGTTACAGGATAAACATAATTTTTCTATTTCTATATGGTTTCTTAAAATGTTGGCATTTAATTTAATTAAGTCGCATCTTGTTTTAAAAATCCATGTTATCTCATTTAAAGTAAAACTATCTGCAAAATATGTTTGCTCAAAATGAACATTGAAACTAAGATTCTTATAAAATCTACTTGACTTAATAACTTGACCTTCATACGCTTTACGTCTTTCATCATTTGAATTTTCCAATATAAGCATTCATTTATTATTCCAAAGCTCCCAGTTCTCCTCCTCCTATGTCTTCAATATTGAGACCATACCCTAAATACTCATGCAAGTCTTTTAAAAAAAAGAGCTAAGAGCAATCGTGATATTAGACAATCTTGTTTGACTCCTGAAACGGTCTCTAACTCATCTAAGAGTTCCCATACGGCCTAAACTGCAGATTTTGTTTTTCTATTGACTTCAGCCAAGAATCTTACTATTTTTGTAGATACTTGTAGATACTATTTCTTGCAATTTGAAAATTAAAGACTTAAGAGAAACCTTATCAAATGCTGCTTTAATCGGAAAATAAAGCGCATAATTTTTCTTGTCATAAAACTTTAACTGCACAATTTCAGCAAGATTGTACATACACGTATTATCTACAGTCGAGTACCCTTTTCTGAAACCTGCTTGAAATTCATTAAGAATATTCCATTTTTCTTACCTTTTATGGAGTCTCGCGTTAACTACTCCCATTATAACTTTTGCCATACAATTCATAAAAGTAATTCCGCGATAATAACAAGTCAAGGTGTGTTCTCCCTTTTTGGAAATTGGACAGATTACCATATTTATTTGGATATCCACATTTCTAAAGTACTCCTTTCTGTTTTCACTGCATATATGTTTAAACCTTTGATTTGCGACTAAGTAGTTTTTTTTATTCTCTATACTCTGATATTTTCTGTAGGATTCTAATAGTTTAAAGAAGTGGTTCCCAAAGAGGGAAAAAAGATTTGGGGGTCCATGAAGTATAAACGGAGGTGTACGATAGCGGATCTCATTTAAGCAGGTCGTGATTTAATTTTAACTTTCCATGAATGGAATAATATACATGTTTTGACCAGTTTTACACTTGCGTTTGCAACTTTTACCGTTCATTCTTCTTTTTGTTTGCTTTCACACTTGCCTGCGTCATACAAAGCAAATATTTTCAAATTCCTCAACAAAACTCAAACGAAATGTACAAACAACGAAAAATGCTAAAGAAGAAAAGGAAAACTGTCGGCAGAATTGCAACGACACGCTGGTACATGCGTGTCGGCTACCCCGCAACCACTGCGTATCCCTCGTCAACAAAAAAAGACAAGCACTTGCAAGCAGTTATTGTTTCTTAGTGTTTGAATGTTCACGAAGTTGTTTACGCGCTCAAAATTGTTGATAATGTATGTCTCCAGACTTACGGACGAACTGCTATTGTTAGAATCTATGTGATACGTTAAATACAGATTTGTGCACACTGTTATCGCTCTGTAAAATGAATGCTATTGTGTTTTCTTGTTTGGTCTCATTAATTTTAGAAGAAAATGATAATTATGAAAAGGGATATTGTTAAAATCTTTGCTTGATCATAGTAATCAGTTTTCAATGTCGGAAAATATTTTCGAGAAAAATTATCTGTTCTCAAAAATGCTATGCCATCAATTGATTGATTTTTGATAGTAAAGATGCTTCATTTGCAATATGATATGATATGATTTGATATAACATAAAACAAGATAAGAGACATCGCGAAGAAAGATATTAAACATAGCCAAATCTAAAAGGAAATGTAGACAGAAATGTAGAGAGTACAGAATTGATTATGTCAAATTTGGTTTCATTCCGTCCTTGTCGGACAAGCAATTGCCTATGTGCCTTTTATGACACACACTTTGTGTATATAAAACTATCATAAGATTATAATTAGAAATTATAATTTAGTTATTATACGATATGAGCAATAGCGACAAAAGCCTTCAGGGGGAGAGTTAGGAAGGATTGGAGGAATTTAAAAAAAGTGCAGGACCAGACTTGAGTGGGGACTGTACCCACGATTCTAGGATGTCAGCTTGGCGCACTAACCAATTAGCCAACGAGCCAGTCATTCAACAAAGTTTTAAGCAATGACGCTGTGAAACCATCTAAACTGGAGGCAAAACCGCATACCATCGAAGAAAAGTTGATTTTTGAAGAAGTTTTAAAAACTGCAAACCTGCATCTGATATCATTAAAAAATTTCAATACAGCATCTATCCTTGTCTTGTATTAAGCTAGATAGGAATCCTAATAGGCACCCTAACAGGACACTGTCTAATATGTAATCATGCAACTAGACTGGGTGTCTTAACGCATGATTTCTGTCGCAGCTGCAGAAATGAAGAGGAACTGGAGATAATCCAGCACCTCTTCTGCTCATGTCCAGCTCTGGCCAGAAGGAGGATACGTTTCTTGGGTTCCCCCTTCCTAACAAGTATAGATAACCTATATCAACTAGGCATAAATAACCTCGTTCGCTTCATTAAAAGCTCCGAATGGTTCAATTCGGTTGGGAGGTAGCCAAGCCCCACCCCTGTGGCTCACAACGGACTCATCTTGTGGTCTAAGTGGCATAACTCGTTCAGTGATGCAGCTACCTAACCTAACCTAACCTAAATAAATAGAAAGCTTATTTGCAAACGACCTATTTCTATATACAGCTGGACGAGTCAACGAAGCCATATTATAGGCACATGCTCGTTTTATTTTCGATCAAGAAATCCACGAAGAACTGATCTTTGCGAGAACTTTGACAACTGACATTAAAGGCGAATCAATATTTTATGTTTTGAAGGAAAAAGTAATCCCTTTTTCAAATATAATATCAGTAGCAACATAAGGGGCACGTGCTATGGATAGGCGCTACCGTGGATCTGTAAATCATTTAAAACAAAATGTACCCGCAAAACACTGCGTTACCCATTGACAACATTTAGTTGCTAAAAATCTGAGTGATAGATTGCATGAATCTCTTCAATTAGCGCAGTAAACCGAATCCGAAGCAATGCATCGGTTATTTGCGCAGTTGTCTGAAGAAAATGACGAGAGCTTTCATCCATTGCTCCTTCACACTGAAGTACGCTGGGTGTCGAAAGCCTTATGTTAAACAAGATTTTTTTGATCTTTTTGAGACTGTTTTAGAGTTTTTGGATGCTAAAGATACAATTTAAAAAAAAAAATATAAAGTGGGAAGCAGACATTGCCTGTTTAACAGTCTTTTTTAGTTAATATAATGAGGTTAACTTGCAATTAGAAGGTGGCAGCCTAAATTTGATCAAATGAAAGTCGATGATCTCAGTGTTTCTTACCAGAATTAAAGTAATGAAACAAGACATTGGACGGGGCGAATTTTCCAAGTTTCCAAATTTGTTACAGACAAACTTCCAGGAAGATGATGTTTCAACTTACGTTCAACATTTAAATGCCCTCTATTTAGATTTTGAAACTAGGTTTGAGGATATTTTGACGAAACGGATGTCATATTGCAAGAGGAACTCATCGGAGTAAGCACTAACGAAAAACTTAAGGTACAATTTAGAAGCGGATATCAGCAAATCAGGCTTCAAAAAGATATTCCTGTTACTTATCCCATTTTATGGAATATAGAGAGAAAGTTTTAAATTGCTTTTCCGTCGTTAAACCTAGTGGGAAGGGGTTTCAGTGCGGTTACCAATCTTCTAACAAAAAAAGAAACACTCTTGACCTCGCTTACTGAGGAGATATGAGATCAAACCTAACTAAATTGATGCCAAATATTGAAAATTTATTATCAAAGCATCAGCATCCCTCCCACTAAAAATCGTTTAGGTTTTGCTCAGTGATTTTATTTAATACATTATAAGTTTTTTCGTTTTAATTTGAATTTCATTAATTAATCTATAAAACTTAACGTGTTTTTTTATTTGCTGGTGCAGTCAAAAACACATTTGAAGTTAATGAATTTGCAAAATACAATATTTATTAGTGGGAACAAATGCAACTTTTCCTTTCTTAACACCTACTCTTTGATTATTTGAGCCAAATCAGACAATTGCATTTCCCTTTCATCCTGCCTATATATGCGTAAATTCTCCGTTATTAACTTCAGGTACTTTGGCTTCTTACTTTCCCTCCATCGCAACTTCGGTAGAAGCTTTGTTTTTCAAGTTTTAAACACAAAATCAACGGCATGTGGTCAGACCATCTTCTATTCTCAGCACAGAATTGCTCTATAAGTCCACGGAGATCTTGGTGAACCGCGCATATATCATTTACTGACTCTCCAACTGCATTAATAAACGTTAAAGTCCCTTCCCCATCTCCTTTTGCCAACCCATTTATCACTATTATCATTACAAAAAACGATAAGATCCCTTCCTTTCCCATTTACTACCGAATCTCTCGACTTTCTTACATCCCTTCCTGTTAAAAAAGAACGCTTGTTTTGTGGCTTATTAAATTAAACACTTACAAATACACACTGGAATATCTACAAGGAAAACAAAACAAAGTAGCTGATTTTCTATCAAGATACAGCAACAGCCAACAAGGATGCACTGGATGAATCGGATTTTGGAATAAATTATAATAAAATGGAAGAATGACAAAACGACAAGAGCGACGAAGAAAATGTATTAGATTATTTAGTAATAAGGGAAACTATTGTAAACAAGTATAAAACCCAAATAATCTTAGTCCAAAAGAAGGATAAACCGTCTGAGACTAAGATTACTTGGAGTAAGATTAGTTAGATAATACATTCAAACATAATAATATATTTAGAAGAAGACGATTTACCAAATTGTAAAGAAATACTGGCAACATATAATTTAAAAGGAATAGTTGGTGTATACTCTGAACTTAATGACAGGTTATATAACATACTTCAGAAAAATATTCGGATAAATTACAATATTTTTATTTTTTGGAATGGGCGAAAATCGAAGACAAGCCAAAACACGTGCAAGCAAAACAGCTGTCACAAATTAACAAAACATTCCAAATAGCCGACCTTGTCAGCATAAGTGAGGAATATGAGTACCAACATAACGCCACAAGAAAATCGAATATACGTTACCCGCGGAACTTCAAAAATCGCGATACTTTTTGAACAAACCTCATATACATTTAGCCAAGCAAAACTCTCATACACCAAATAGTAACATACAGGGGTGTCACAAAAATCGATTTCTCCTCAATTACAATTCTCCGTATCACTGAAATCTCTTTTGACGGCTTTGAAATATCCCATTATTTTTTAGGCGATTTGGTTAAAATTACCTTTATCTGAAGTTGGCATGTTTGCAATGTATTAAAGCAGGATACTACACGATTTTTGTTTGTTGAGAAAGGAAGTTTTGTTTTGCGATTGGTTTTTGTAGAGTGAGGAATGTGAAAGGGAATGAGCAGTGTCAAAATATTTGTTTGGTATCTGTGGCTAAGCGTAAATAGTAGAAAGAGGCTTCAAAGAAAAATCAATGATGAGTTCCGCCATAAACTCGATGTAAGACGCCCTTCAAATGAAAAATATACAATTAGCAGTTCGTTCGAACGTCAAAGTTCGAAAAATAAAATCTCACCATTTTCTGTGACACCTACGAATTTTTTATGGCGGAATCAAAACCGTTCCTCCTCAAATTCGTCGACGATTTCTGTGCGACTCCTGATAGAAAGATTTCATAATTCCAAAGCAGAAAAATTAAGAATCATTAAACAGGAACAAAAAGATTTACTACCTAACAGAATTATACAACTAGCAGTAAGATGTTATAATGATAGAATCCATAGTACTATACTCACAACCCGACAAAAAATAGATGAATACAATCAAAGACAATCGGGTATGTGCTGGCAACCGCTTTCGTCTCAATTCCAATCCATTTCTATTTCACGGTGTGCTGGATACCGCTTTTGATAGTTTTGCATTTTACCATTTAAATAAACTAGACGAAATAAGCAAAACCAACCAACACTGAATATGCCAACCTACTTGCATATAAATTTTAACATTTTAAAAGATTCCAATTCGTCATTAATTCAATTAATTGATATGTTAAAATTTACTGCATTTGTTGGTAATAAAGCTGTGATGTTTTAATTTTATTTTAAAAAAGAATAGAAAGTGATAAGTTTAATGAGAATTTTTAATAATCTCATTGGCGAAAGTTGGCATGTATGCAAATTCGATACGTTTCACATACCCCTAAAATGATCAATATTCGATGAGCTTTTAGTTCGAACGTCAAAGTTCGAAAAATGAAATCACCGCGTTTTCTATCACACCTATATTACTTTTGGGCGAAATTGAAAACGCCCGACATCAAAAACGTCGGTATTTTCTATCACAAGCCCGAATATAATTAAAACTAAATTTAAAAAAATAAAAGCCTTAATAAAAACACAGAAGAATATCAGAAAAACAGAGAAGAAAGATTTATAAAAAATTACAGCGCAGGATAAGTTATATGTTTGTTCGCTTCTTTCTCCGTCAACTATGGACCGATTTAGAATTTTTTTTTTTTTTTTTGTTGGAAAGGATATACTCCCAGTTTGGTCCCATTTTGGCCAAGTCAGATTCTGATGAAAGGGGAAGTTCTTGTCGAACACGACAAAATAAGACGAAAAACCTAAAAAATCTTTTGTTGAAATACCCTTACATCCACATAAAATTACTGTTTGGTGAGTTTTATGGGCCGGCGGAGTCATTGGTCCATATGTCTTCAAAAACGATGATGGCCAGAATGTTACTGTCAACGGTGAACGATACAGAGACATGATTAAAAGTTTTTTCGTACCTCAATTAGCTGGCATTAATCTTGCTGACATGTAGTTCCACAATTAATTTACTCAAAGAAACTTTTGATAAACGAATAATCTCACGTAATGGTCTTATTAATTGGCCACAAATATCTTGTGATTTAACCACATTGGATTATTTTCTTTCTATGTAAACAAACTTGCCTACCCCGATAAGCCAGAGACAATTGAACACTTGGAAATCAACATCCGAAGAGTTATTGACGAAATACGGCCGCAAATGCAGCGAAAAGTGTGTGAAATTTGGACTTCCAGATTGCACCTTGTACGCATCAGCTGTGGAAGCCACATGGCCGAAATCATATTTAAACATGAATGTCATAAAATTATCTATCCAATAAAGCCAGTTTAATTGATATTAAAAATACTTTTTCTTGTTTTATTTTAATTTAAAGTAGTGCACCTCTAAAAAAAACACACTTTACAATCGAACATATAACCTCGTTCTTTTTTGAAGTCGGTTATAAAGGAGGAGATATCATATAAATAAGTGAGCTGAAAGAAAGAGGACGTAGATTTAAAAAAAAAATAGTCACAGAGGTGTCGTGGGACACCCGGGTGGAACGAAGTTCCTTTTCTGCTGTAATATTTGTTACTGTCTTGCGTGATATTCTTTATATCCGTGTCCATTGGTTTTAGGTTTTTTAAAAGGTTTTATTTAACTTAAGAAACATTTTTTTTTAAATGTTATCATCATATTGTAACACGTACGTCTTTTCGTTGGTTATGCTTTGCTGCTTCTTGAATTTGTGTTTTTGTTATTGTTGTATTTATCTCATTTATTGATAACTGAATACGCAGAAAATTATTGCGCTCCTCTTTCTGTATATGATGTTAACTCATGGTGTAAGAAAAACAAGGTGACGCCAATTTGGCTTGTTACGCTCTCAAAATTCGCTCAATCTCATTTTTTAGTAAATAAGTATCTTCAGTATATTAAAACGCTGAAAAACACACATTTAGTGTTGAACACGACGTGAAAATGCAATGAAAATGTAAAAATTAGTGTTATAAAGTTAATTGTTTGCACTCTGATTAGCTGTGTTGGAGACGGTGAAATCGTGTTCAAAATAATATTATTAAAATAAAATAGCGAATAATCATAGTTCTACTACTACAATAAATTGAATAAAATAAAAATTAAAAAACAAAACAGCAATTTTTCTACTTTTCATAGAATTTTCAGGCAGTTAAATATGCACATATGTTAATATGAAAACAATGAATATATGATAGTGTTGTGCAGCGTAAAAATTAAGAAATAAGGACCATTTGAAGAGATCGACACATAGCGGTAAAAAATTATCGGCACCTTGTTTTCTTACACCATGATGTTAACTGAGAGCGGAACAAAATCGAAAGAGGGTGTTCTTATTGTTCTTGCTTTTTTCCCATTTATTATAATGAGAATGTACAAGAGTATTGCCAAAGACTATAAAAACAACAATATAAAGACTGGACAGTTCGCTCTCAAAATTGTTGTTGATGTTGTTGTGTTTGCAGAAGGACTAGGTAAAGTGAGCGAAAACAACAACGATTTTATCTATTGCTCGGTATAATAATGTGTGTGCATTTTTGTGGCTCACATGTTTCCTATTATATTGATGCCGGGTGAGTAAAGCGGATTTTTTATACTTCTTGTATTTTTTAACAATTTTTTATCTGAAATAAAAGTGTCAAACATGCCTTATTACATTCAATTTTTAAATTTATATATATCAAAAGCTCATTTTTAGGATTTCGTACCAATAGGGAGCTAACGGGACTCTATTACTAAGCTTACTATGTCCGTCCGTCTGTCTATCCGTCTCCTGCTCTATCTCATGAACCGTAATGGGTAGAGAGTTGAAATTTTCACAGAGTGTGTAATTCACTTGTGTGTAGAACGACAAATACTAAAAATACACATTTTTAAAAGCATTGTTCTTTAATTTAACCTTTTGTTTAACAATTTTTTTTTTAGTATACCTTTAAGCTGTAATTGTAGTATACTTTTAGGCTGTTAAATATCCACATAATTTAATATTTTAAGCAAAAAATCCTGTACGATTTTACGGAACCCTCAGTGTGCGAGTCCGACTCACACTTGGCTGATTTTTTATTTATTAACGATATAGTACTTCAGTGTCTTTCTTCTCGCCATTTCGAAGTCATAACCGAAAATATCCTTTCTGTGAATGCCGAAGTGGCGGGAACAGAGACTACGAAAGAAATAACTTGAAATAAATTGCGTAAGTTTTTTTCTGTTTTTTTTTTTTTAATATGCTGCCATTTTTGGTCTGTAGTTTTGTTAGTAAATTTACTAAAATCTTCAACTTTTGCCAATATTTCATTTAATATTGTTATTTCAGAGTAAAGGTCGTCCATTTCGAAAATCAATTTTTCTTTTAAATTAAAAATTTCTAATATTGCCTCACAGTCATTAAATGAAACCTCCTGTCTTAAATAAAATTTTTGGATTTTGTATAACCAATTGCTTGTATCAAAATCAAACCATTTATTAAGATAGACATTTATCAACAAATACCAAAAAATTCTTTTGAATTTCATAACTTTCTGTAGGGGATTTTATTTCTAAAGATTGCAAATTCTTTTTGGTATCATAACCAAAAAAAGTATCTTTTTTTCGTTGTTCTAGCGCAGATTTTAAAGTTGACATTATATTATACACGTGCTGTTTCCGTTAATTTCATTCATCCTCAAAATATTTTGAATATGTGTAGGACACTCCTCTCCTAAACTTAAACAATAATCACTTAAAGCCTTCCAATTTAAAAGTATGTTATCCACACAAGGTAGCAATGAAAGCCACCTAGTACCAACATGTCGTTTCAACTCATGCAGTTCACCTTCAATAGCAACAACAAATGTTTTGAGCTCTTATCTACGGACTGCAGAAACGGTGAAATGGCTGTAGATTTTTAAAATTATATTTTCAACATCAATTATTAAAAAATTCATTGCATACTTGACTGTGTTGTGAACTATGTGTGCGTGGCAATTACCATTCACCAAATTAGGAACTATTTGTTCAATATTTCTATAAAGAGAATAGTGCCCATCATATTGGTGGTCTTTGGGAAGCAGCGGTTAAAAGTTTTAAAAAGCATTTTTTTAAAAGTCGCTGAAAATGACAATTTCACGTTTGAAGAAATTGACACGATTTTAGTTCGTATAGAGGGCTCTCTTAACCCGAGACCTTTTTCCACGATATCTGACGATCCTGACCAATTGTTTCTTCTTACCCCGTCATATATACGAGGGGGGACCCAAAAAAAAAAAAAAGTAAAACCAGAGTTTACGATTGGTTTTCACGTTTTAAATGTGGAGAAATGTCTATTGAAGACCAACTTCGTTCAGGACGCCCCTCAACGTCAAGAACTGATGAAAACGTCGACAAAATCAATGCCCTCGTTCGTGAAGACTGTCGCCGAACCATTGATCAACTCTGAAAGATGTCGGGAATGTCATGGAGTTCACTTCAGAGAATTTTATCCGAAGATTTGCACATGAGAAGGGTTGCAGCGACTGGTTCTTCCATTATGACAACGCGCCGGCCCACACCGCCCTTTCCGTGAAGCAATTTTTGACCAAAACCGCCATGACACCGATTGTCCACCCCCCATACTCAACGGATCTAGCCCCCTGTGACTTCTTTTTTCTCAAAAGGAATATGAAAGGAATGCGTTTTGCCACTGTGGAGGAGGTGAAACAAAAATCGCTGGAATGCTTAAAGGACATCCCGATGAGTGAATTTAAAAACTGTTTTGAACAATGGAAGAATCGTTTGGAGAAGTGCGTTGTGGTCAATGGAGAATACTTTGAAGGTGATCCATATTTGGTATTAAAATATTAAGAAATAAAGAAGTTATGACGAAATTCCATTTTTTTTGGTCCCCCCTCGTATGTACATGCTTTATTCCAACATCAGCGTACACATACAGATAGATATATTTCTTTATTTTTTATATTGATAAATATTCTTGGTGGACTATACATAATTCTATAGGAACAAACGTCTCCGAACCAACCAAACATATTTATTTATTTTTCTAATTATTTAATCTAATGATTCTAAACAGATACTTTTAATCGACTTTGTAAAACTAAACTTGAAGACAATTGATGA
>JAWNKV010000872.1:0-31861 GCA_035041805.1 Amiota mariae | reverse complement strand
AGAAGCATAGCATCAACAACGTAAAAAACGTAAGCAAATTTTTGTGCATGTATAGTGATGTATAGTGACTGAAAATGAATAAAATATTTTTATTATTGAATCAATTATTTATGTACATGCAAACCTTTCTTCTTTAATTAACAGTGAAAACCGTATCAAAATATGTTGCGTGGTTTAGAAGTAATCAGTATCCAAACTTCTTGAAATTTCGACTTTGTGAAGTGACCACGTTTTTTCATTGGAAAAAAAATAGAAACGCACTTAAATTTTTTCATTATCCTTTATTAAAACTTGTGAAGTTTTATAAGTGAGGTACTATTTGGTAATTTTAAGAAAACGGGAAGTGTGTAAATAACAAATTTCTGCAAAAAGTTTCTTTTGTATAGGTACAAGATTCAAAATGGGTCGTGGGTTGCATTGCACAGATAAGGAAATAGAAATGATAAGAAATCTCAGAAATGAAGACAAAACAATGGGGGAAATAGCACAATTTATGAAATGCTCAAAAACAAAAGTATATACCGCTATTCATTTTGAAGCAATACAAGATAAACGAGGCAGAAAGCGAGTAACCTCCTTAAAGTTCGATAAACTACTAATTCGACAGTCGAGGAAAAACACATTCCTTTCATCGGAAGATCTAAGGAAGGAGTTAAATACAACTGTCTCTAGTCGAACTATACGAAATAGGCTGATGAAGGTATATTTGAAGGAAAGTACCTTTCCTTAGCAAAAAAAAACTTGAAAACTAACCTACGGTCCAAAATCTTCTTAAATAATAACCCACTTACCTTACTCACTAACCCATCAAAAACATATTGACAAAATAATAAAATATCTAAAAGAAGCCAATCTCTATCACCTAAAGGTAGCCATCAACACGTCAAATACTTCATCAAAACGTTGTTGTTGTTTTTTGATGCGTTGCCCATCAACTATATCACATTTCGTTCGTCAAATGAATTAATTTTAATTTTTAGTTCTCTTTGAAGCAGCAATGACTGCACACACATAGCGAATGTGCGCGGCAGAAACAATAAAACGTATACATAAATGAGAGCATATGTGTATTTGTTTATTTTATGTTATTTTTATAATTATGTTTGATTTATATGTAAATGAAAAAAATAGCAGAATAGAATAGAAAGTTAAAACATAATCAGCAATGAGTTCAGATAGTGCTTTTGCGGAGGCAATACTGCTTGCAATATTAATCAAAAGAAAGAAGAGGAGGAGTGAGCGAAACAAAAAAAGGTGGTCCAAGGAGTGGTATAAGAAAACATCGTTTTTAGGCCAGACTGTCTTATTGGAAGAGCTTGAATTAACTTTTTTCTTAATTCAGTCACTGTACTCCTTGCTATTAACCTTCCACATTGAAGGCAATGCTTTGTACGCTTCAATAAAAGTTATCATTTCAATATTTTCCATATATTTCAATATTTTTGGATATGTTAAAAAAAAAAAAACAAAATCACAAACAAAACAAACAATAATAAAATATTGAAATAACATTTCTTTCAATAGTACCAAAATAAAAAACTGTATTAACTGTTTTTTTTTTTTTTGTTTTTGTTTTTGTTCTTTTTCCAAATTACTTTTATTTCTTTTCTCCGTACACAGCACACTCCATTCACAACGACGATTTCACATTTATGACATGATATCGCCACCAACACATCAAATGGCTCTCAAAATGCAAAAATGAGAAAAAGTTTTGATTTTGCTAAACCATTTGATCAAGCGTCAAATCACCCCCATCAACACGTCAAAAAGCTTCCACACTCTTTTTTTTCTCTCACCATTTGATGAAGTATTTGACGTGTCGATAGCTACCTTTATTTGATACTAGACGGCCCGGCAAACTCCGTTTTGCGTCCAACACAATCGACCAAAAAAACAAAACAACAAAAGCTATGTGTTTGTAATGTTTATCTTCGACCGCTCTCAATCAAAATTTGCATATCGATCACACAATTCAAGAAGTAGCAAAGCATTAAAGCCTTTATCCACGACTAATTTGTTCGGCGAATTGTTCGTCGAAAAAAAAAATCGTATTGCTAGCAACGAAGCTCGATTGTTCAGGCGAACATCATTTGCTTGAAAACAGCGAACAGTGAGTATCGTAACATGGCGGATGAAAGCGTCTATATGACGCACGCAGCGAATTCACTTTTTTTCACTGCGTCTAATATCGCATTTTTGTCTATTTCTTTATATTTTTCTAATAGAATATCCCATGCTTTGTTCCTTAATTGTTTATTTTTATAGGCTTCATTTTTAGTTTGCCATAATCCTGGCTCACTTTTAAAAAATTCAATAAATTCTTCTAAAACTTGTTTAGCCATTTTACCCCATGTTTGCCCTTCGAAAATTTTTCACAAATAATGTTGGTGCGATCAGTCGTATCCACCGTCGAACATATTCAATCACTTTAACGACAGAAAAGCTAAATAAAATGTTTGTGTATAGATTTGCAAAATTAATAACAACAATTTTGAGAGCAAACACAATTTCGTGAGCGTACTCAGATACTAATAAATGAGAGGAAAAAATACAACAATAACAACAACACACAAAGTTCAAGAAGAAGCATAGCATCAACAACGTAAAAAACGTAAGCAAATTTTTGTGCATGTATAGTGATGTATAGTGACTGAAAATGAATAAAATATTTTTATTATTGAATCAATTATTTATGTACATGCAAACCTTTCTTCTTTAATTAACAGTGAAAACCGTATCAAAATATGTTGCGTGGTTTAGAAGTAATCAGTATCCAAACTTCTTGAAATTTCGACTTTGTGAAGTGACCACGTTTTTTCATTGGAAAAAAAATAGAAACGCACTTAAATTTTTTCATTATCCTTTATTAAAACTTGTGAAGTTTTATAAGTGAGGTACTATTTGGTAATTTTAAGAAAACGGGAAGTGTGTAAATAACAAATTTCTGCAAAAAGTTTCTTTTGTATAGGTACAAGATTCAAAATGGGTCGTGGGTTGCATTGCACAGATAAGGAAATAGAAATGATAAGAAATCTCAGAAATGAAGACAAAACAATGGGGGAAATAGCACAATTTATGAAATGCTCAAAAACAAAAGTATATACCGCTATTCATTTTGAAGCAATACAAGATAAACGAGGCAGAAAGCGAGTAACCTCCTTAAAGTTCGATAAACTACTAATTCGACAGTCGAGGAAAAACACATTCCTTTCATCGGAAGATCTAAGGAAGGAGTTAAATACAACTGTCTCTAGTCGAACTATACGAAATAGGCTGATGAAGGTATATTTGAAGGAAAGTACCTTTCCTTAGCAAAAAAAAACTTGAAAACTAACCTACGGTCCAAAATCTTCTTAAATAATAACCCACTTACCTTACTCACTAACCCATCAAAAACATATTGACAAAATAATAAAATATCTAAAAGAAGCCAATCTCTATCACCTAAAGGTAGCCATCAACACGTCAAATACTTCATCAAAACGTTGTTGTTGTTTTTTGATGCGTTGCCCATTAACTATATCAAATTTCGTTCGTCAAATGGATTAATTTTAATTTTTAGTTCCTTTGAAGCAGCAATGACTGCACACACATAGCGAATGTGCGCGGCAGAAACAATAAAACGTATACATAAATGAGTGCATATGTGTATTTGTTTATTTTATGTTATTTTTATAATTATGTTTGATTTATATGTAAATGAAAGAAATAGCAGAATAGAATAGAAAGTTAAAACATAATCAGCAATGAGTTCAGATAGTGCTTCTGCGGAGGCAATACTGCTTGCAATATTAATCAAAAGAAAGAAGAGGAGGAGTGAGCGAAACAAAAAAAGGTGGTCCAAGGAGTGGTATAAGAAAACATCGTTTTTAGGCCAGACTGTCTTATTGAAAGAGCTTGAATTAACTTTTTTCTTAATTCAGTCACTGTACTCCTTGCTATTAACCTTCCACATTGAAGGCAATGCTTTGTACGCTTCAATAAAAGTTATCATTTCAATATTTTCAATATATTTCAATATTTTTGGATATATTAAAAAAAAAAAAAACAAAATCACAAACAAAACAAGCAATAATAAAATATTGAAATAACATTTCTTTCAATAGTACCAAAATAAAAAACTGTATTAACTGTTTTTTTTTTTTTGTTTTTGTTCTTTTTCCAAATTACTTTTATTTCTTTTGTCCGTACACAGCACACTCCATTCACAGCGACGATTTCACATTTATGACATGATATCGCCACCAACACATCAAATGGCTCTCAAAATGCAAAAATGAGAAAAAGTTTTGATTTTGCTAAACCATTTGATCAAGCGTCAAATCACCCCCATCAACACGTCAAAAAGCTTCCACACTCTTTTTTTTCTCTCACCATTTGATGAAGTATTTGACGTGTCGATAGCTATCTTTATTTTATACTAGACGGCCCGGCAAACTCCGTTTTGCGTCCAACACAATCGACCAAAAAAACAAAACAACAAAAGCTATGTGTTTGTAATGTTTATCTTCGACCGCTCTCAATCAAAATTTGCATATCGATCACACAATTCAAGAAGTAGCAAAGCATTAAAGCCTTTATCCACGACTAATTTGTTCGGCGAATTGTTCGTCGAAAAAAAAAATCGTATTGCTAGCAACGAAGCTCGATTGTTCAGGCGAACATCATTTGCTTGAAAACAGCGAACAGTGAGTATCGTAACATGGCGGATGAAAGCGTCTATATGACGCACGCAGCGAATTCACTTTTTTTCACTGCGTCTAATATCGCATTTTTGTCTATTTCTTTATATTTTTCTAATAGAATATCCCATGCTTTGTTCCTTAATTGTTTATTTTTATAGGCTTCATTTTTAGTTTGCCATAATCCTGGCTCACTTTTAAAAAATTCAATAAATTCTTCTAAAACTTGTTTAGCCATTTTACCCCATGTTTGCCCTTCGAAAATTTTTCACAAATAATGTTGGTGCGATCAGTCGTATCCACCGTCGAACATATTCAATCACTTTAACGACAGAAAAGCTAAATAAAATGTTTGTGTATAGATTTGCAAAATTAATAACAACAATTTTGAGAGCAAACACAATTTCGTGAGCGTACTCAGATACTAATAAATGAGAGGAAAAAATACAACAATAACAACAACACACAAAGTTCAAGAAGAAGCATAGCATCAACAACGTAAAAAACGTAAGCAAATTTTTGTGCATGTATAGTGATGTATAGTGACTGAAAATGAATAAAATATTTTTATTATTGAATCAATTATTTATGTACATGCAAACCTTTCTTCTTTAATTAACAGTGAAAACCGTATCAAAATATGTTGCGTGGTTTAGAAGTAATCAGTATCCAAACTTCTTGAAATTTCGACTTTGTGAAGTGACCACGTTTTTTCATTGGAAAAAAAATAGAAACGCACTTAAATTTTTTCATTATCCTTTATTAAAACTTGTGAAGTTTTATAAGTGAGGTACTATTTGGTAATTTTAAGAAAACGGGAAGTGTGTAAATAACAAATTTCTGCAAAAAGTTTCTTTTGTATAGGTACAAGATTCAAAATGGGTCGTGGGTTGCATTGCACAGATAAGGAAATAGAAATGATAAGAAATCTCAGAAATGAAGACAAAACAATGGGGGAAATAGCACAATTTATGAAATGCTCAAAAACAAAAGTATATACCGCTATTCATTTTGAAGCAATACAAGATAAACGAGGCAGAAAGCGAGTAACCTCCTTAAAGTTCGATAAACTACTAATTCGACAGTCGAGGAAAAACACATTCCTTTCATCGGAAGATCTAAGGAAGGAGTTAAATACAACTGTCTCTAGTCGAACTATACGAAATAGGCTGATGAAGGTATATTTGAAGGAAAGTACCTTTCCTTAGCAAAAAAAAACTTGAAAACTAACCTACGGTCCAAAATCTTCTTAAATAATAACCCACTTACCTTACTCACTAACCCATCAAAAACATATTGACAAAATAATAAAATATCTAAAAGAAGCCAATCTCTATCACCTAAAGGTAGCCATCAACACGTCAAATACTTCATCAAAACGTTGTTGTTGTTTTTTGATGCGTTGCCCATTAACTATATCAAATTTCGTTCGTCAAATGGATTAATTTTAATTTTTAGTTCCTTTGAAGCAGCAATGACTGCACACACATAGCGAATGTGCGCGGCAGAAACAATAAAACGTATACATAAATGAGTGCATATGTGTATTTGTTTATTTTATGTTATTTTTATAATTATGTTTGATTTATATGTAAATGAAAGAAATAGCAGAATAGAATAGAAAGTTAAAACATAATCAGCAATGAGTTCAGATAGTGCTTCTGCGGAGGCAATACTGCTTGCAATATTAATCAAAAGAAAGAAGAGGAGGAGTGAGCGAAACAAAAAAAGGTGGTCCAAGGAGTGGTATAAGAAAACATCGTTTTTAGGCCAGACTGTCTTATTGAAAGAGCTTGAATTAACTTTTTTCTTAATTCAGTCACTGTACTCCTTGCTATTAACCTTCCACATTGAAGGCAATGCTTTGTACGCTTCAATAAAAGTTATCATTTCAATATTTTCAATATATTTCAATATTTTTGGATATATTAAAAAAAAAAAAAACAAAATCACAAACAAAACAAGCAATAATAAAATATTGAAATAACATTTCTTTCAATAGTACCAAAATAAAAAACTGTATTAACTGTTTTTTTTTTTTTTTTTTTTGTTCTTTTTCCAAATTACTTTTATTTCTTTTGTCCGTACACAGCACACTCCATTCACAGCGACGATTTCACATTTATGACATGATATCGCCACCAACACATCAAATGGCTCTCAAAATGCAAAAATGAGAAAAAGTTTTGATTTTGCTAAACCATTTGATCAAGCGTCAAATCACCCCCATCAACACGTCAAAAAGCTTCCACACTCTTTTTTTTCTCTCACCATTTGATGAAGTATTTGACGTGTCGATAGCTATCTTTATTTTATACTAGACGGCCCGGCAAACTCCGTTTTGCGTCCAACACAATCGACCAAAAAAACAAAACAACAAAAGCTATGTGTTTGTAATGTTTATCTTCGACCGCTCTCAATCAAAATTTGCATATCGATCACACAATTCAAGAAGTAGCAAAGCATTAAAGCCTTTATCCACGACTAATTTGTTCGGCGAATTGTTCGTCGAAAAAAAAAATCGTATTGCTAGCAACGAAGCTCGATTGTTCAGGCGAACATCATTTGCTTGAAAACAGCGAACAGTGAGTATCGTAACATGGCGGATGAAAGCGTCTATATGACGCACGCAGCGAATTCACTTTTTTTCACTGCGTCTAATATCGCATTTTTGTCTATTTCTTTATATTTTTCTAATAGAATATCCCATGCTTTGTTCCTTAATTGTTTATTTTTATAGGCTTCATTTTTAGTTTGCCATAATCCTGGCTCACTTTTAAAAAATTCAATAAATTCTTCTAAAACTTGTTTAGCCATTTTACACCATGTTTGCCCTTCGAAAATTTTTCACAAATAATGTTGGTGCGATCAGTCGTATCCACCGTCGAACATATTCAATCACTTTAACGACAGAAAAGCTAAATAAAATGTTTGTGTATAGATTTGCAAAATTAATAACAACAATTTTGAGAGCAAACACAATTTCGTGAGCGTACTCAGATACTAATAAGTGAGAGGAAAAAATACAACAATAACAACAACACACAAAGTTCAAGAAGAAGCATAGCATCAACAACGTAAAAAACGTAAGCAAATTTTTGTGCATGTATAGTGATGTATAGTGACTGAAAATGAATAAAATATTTTTATTATTGAATCAATTATTTATGTACATGCAAACCTTTCTTCTTTAATTAACAGTGAAAACCGTATCAAAATATGTTGCGTGGTTTAGAAGTAATCAGTATCCAAACTTCTTGAAATTTCGACTTTGTGAAGTGACCACGTTTTTTCATTGGAAAAAAAATAGAAACGCACTTAAATTTTTTCATTATCCTTTATTAAAACTTGTGAAGTTTTATAAGTGAGGTACTATTTGGTAATTTTAAGAAAACGGGAAGTGTGTAAATAACAAATTTCTGCAAAAAGTTTCTTTTGTATAGGTACGAGATTCAAAATGGGTCGTGGGTTGCATTGCACAGATAAGGAAATAGAAATGATAAGAAATCCAGAAATGAAGGCAAAACAATGGGGGAAATAGCACAATTAATGAAATGCTCAAAAACAAAAGTATATACCGCTATTCATTTTGAAGCAATACAAGATAAACGAGGCAGAAAGCGAGTAACCTCCTTAAAGTTCGATAAACTACTAATTCGACAGTCAAGGAAAAACACATTCCTTTCATCGGAAGATCTAAGGAAGGAGTTAAATACAACTGTCTCTAGTCGAACTATACGAAATAGGCTGATGAAGGTATATTTGAAGGAAAGTACCTTTCCTTAGCAAAAAAAAACTTGAAAACTAACCTACGGTCCAAAATCTTCTTAAATAATAACCCACTTACCTTACTCACTAACCCATCAAAAACATATTGACAAAATAATAAAATATCTAAAAGAAGCCAATCTCTATCACCTAAAGGTAGCCATCAACACGTCAAATACTTCATCAAAACGTTGTTGTTGTTTTTTGATGCGTTGCCCATTAACTATATCAAATTTCGTTCGTCAAATGGATTAATTTTAATTTTTAGTTCCTTTGAAGCAGCAATGACTGCACACACATAGCGAATGTGCGCGGCAGAAACAATAAAACGTATACATAAATGAGTGCATATGTGTATTTGTTTATTTTATGTTATTTTTATAATTATGTTTGATTTATATGTAAATGAAAGAAATAGCAGAATAGAATAGAAAGTTAAAACATAATCAGCAATGAGTTCAGATAGTGCTTTTGCGGAGGCAATACTGCTTGCAATATTAATCAAAAGAAAGAAGAGGAGGAGTGAGCGAAACAAAAAAAGGTGGTCCAAGGAGTGGTATAAGAAAACATCGTTTTTAGGCCAGACTGTCTTATTGGAAGAGCTTGAATTAACTTTTTTCTTAATTCAGTCACTGTACTCCTTGCTATTAACCTTCCACATTGAAGGCAATGCTTTGTACGCTTCAATAAAAGTTATCATTTCAATATTTTCCATATATTTCAATATTTTTGGATATGTTAAAAAAAAAAAAAACAAAATCACAAACAAAACAAACAATAATAAAATATTGAAATAACATTTCTTTCAATAGTACCAAAATAAAAAACTGTATTAACTGTTTTTTTTTTTTTGTTTTTGTTCTTTTTCCAAATTACTTTTATTTCTTTTCTCCGTACACAGCACACTCCATTCACAACGACGATTTCACATTTATGACATGATATCGCCACCAACACATCAAATGGCTCTCAAAATGCAAAAATGAGAAAAAGTTTTGATTTTGCTAAACCATTTGATCAAGCGTCAAATCACCCCCATCAACACGTCAAAAAGCTTCCACACTCTTTTTTTTCTCTCACCATTTGATGAAGTATTTGACGTGTCGATAGCTACCTTTATTTGATACTAGACGGCCCGGCAAACTCCGTTTTGCGTCCAACACAATCGACCAAAAAAACAAAACAACAAAAGCTATGTGTTTGTAATGTTTATCTTCGACCGCTCTCAATCAAAATTTGCATATCGATCACACAATTCAAGAAGTAGCAAAGCATTAAAGCCTTTATCCACGACTAATTTGTTCGGCGAATTGTTCGTCGAAAAAAAAAATCGTATTGCTAGCAACGAAGCTCGATTGTTCAGGCGAACATCATTTGCTTGAAAACAGCGAACAGTGAGTATCGTAACATGGCGGATGAAAGCGTCTATATGACGCACGCAGCGAATTCACTTTTTTTCACTGCGTCTAATATCGCATTTTTGTCTATTTCTTTATATTTTTCTAATAGAATATCCCATGCTTTGTTCCTTAATTGTTTATTTTTATAGGCTTCATTTTTAGTTTGCCATAATCCTGGCTCACTTTTAAAAAATTCAATAAATTCTTCTAAAACTTGTTTAGCCATTTTACCCCATGTTTGCCCTTCGAAAATTTTTCACAAATAATGTTGGTGCGATCAGTCGTATCCACCGTCGAACATATTCAATCACTTTAACGACAGAAAAGCTAAATAAAATGTTTGTGTATAGATTTGCAAAATTAATAACAACAATTTTGAGAGCAAACACAATTTCGTGAGCGTACTCAGATACTAATAAATGAGAGGAAAAAATACAACAATAACAACAACACACAAAGTTCAAGAAGAAGCATAGCATCAACAACGTAAAAAACGTAAGCAAATTTTTGTGCATGTATAGTGATGTATAGTGACTGAAAATGAATAAAATATTTTTATTATTGAATCAATTATTTATGTACATGCAAACCTTTCTTCTTTAATTAACAGTGAAAACCGTATCAAAATATGTTGCGTGGTTTAGAAGTAATCAGTATCCAAACTTCTTGAAATTTCGACTTTGTGAAGTGACCACGTTTTTTCATTGGAAAAAAAATAGAAACGCACTTAAATTTTTTCATTATCCTTTATTAAAACTTGTGAAGTTTTATAAGTGAGGTACTATTTGGTAATTTTAAGAAAACGGGAAGTGTGTAAATAACAAATTTCTGCAAAAAGTTTCTTTTGTATAGGTACGAGATTCAAAATGGGTCGTGGGTTGCATTGCACAGATAAGGAAATAGAAATGATAAGAAATCCAGAAATGAAGGCAAAACAATGGGGGAAATAGCACAATTAATGAAATGCTCAAAAACAAAAGTATATACCGCTATTCATTTTGAAGCAATACAAGATAAACGAGGCAGAAAGCGAGTAACCTCCTTAAAGTTCGATAAACTACTAATTCGACAGTCGAGGAAAAACACATTCCTTTCATCGGAAGATCTAAGGAAGGAGTTAAATACAACTGTCTCTAGTCGAACTATACGAAATAGGCTGATGAAGGTATATTTGAAGGAAAGTACCTTTCCTTAGCAAAAAAAAACTTGAAATCTAACCTACGGTCCAAAATCTTCTTAAATAATAACCCACTTACCTTACTCACTAACCCATCAAAAACATATTGACAAAATAATAAAATATCTAAAAGAAGCCAATCTCTATCACCTAAAGGTAGCCATCAACACGTCAAATACTTCATCAAAACGTTGTTGTTGTTTTTTGATGCGTTGCCCATCAACTATATCACATTTCGTTCGTCAAATGGATTAATTTTAATTTTTAGTTCTCTTTGAAGCAGCAATGACTGCACACACATAGCGAATGTGCGCGGCAGAAACAATAAAACGTATACATAAATGAGTGCATATGTGTATTTGTTTATTTTATGTTATTTTTATAATTATGTTTGATTTATATGTAAATGAAAGAAATAGCAGAATAGAATAGAAAGTTAAAACATAATCAGCAATGAGTTCAGATAGTGCTTTTGCGGAGGCAATACTGCTTGTAATATTAATCAAAAGAAAGAAGAGGAGGAGTGAGCGAAACAAAAAAAGGTGGTCCAAGGAGTGGTATAAGAAAACATCGTTTTTAGGCCAGACTGTCTTATTGAAAGAGCTTGAATTAAATTTTTTCTTAATTCAGTCACTGTACTCCTTGCTATTAACCTTCCACATTGAAGGCAATGCTTTGTACGCTTCAATAAAAGTTATCATTTCAATATTTTCCATATATTTCAATAATTTTGGATATATTAAAAATAAAAAAAAACAAAATCACAAACAAAACAAACAATAATAAAATATTGAAATAACATTTCTTTCAATAGTACCAAAATAAAAAACTGTTTTAACTGTTTTTTTTTTTTTTGTTTTTGTTCTTTTTCCAAATTACTTTTATTTCTTTTCTCCGTACACAGCACACTCCATTCACAACGACGATTTCACATTTATGACATGATATCGCCACCAACACATCAAATGGCTCTCAAAATGCAAAAATGAGAAAAAGTTTTGATTTTGCTAAACCATTTGATCAAGCGTCAAATCACCCCCATCAACACGTCAAAAAGCTTCCACACTCTTTTTTTTCTCTCACCATTTGATGAAGTATTTGACGTGTCGATAGCTATCTTTATTTTATACTAGACGGCCCGGCAAACTCCGTTTTGCGTCCAACACAATCGACCAAAAAAACAAAACAACAAAAGCTATGTGTTTGTAATGTTTATCTTCGACCGCTCTCAATCAAAATTTGCATATCGATCACACAATTCAAGAAGTAGCAAAGCATTAAAGCCTTTATCCACGACTAATTTGTTCGGCGAATTGTTCGTCGAAAAAAAAAATCGTATTGCTAGCAACGAAGCTCGATTGTTCAGGCGAACATCATTTGCTTGAAAACAGCGAACAGTGAGTATCGTAACATGGCGGATGAAAGCGTCTATATGACGCACGCAGCGAATTCACTTTTTTTCACTGCGTCTAATATCGCATTTTTGTCTATTTCTTTATATTTTTCTAATAGAATATCCCATGCTTTGTTCCTTAATTGTTTATTTTTATAGGCTTCATTTTTAGTTTGCCATAATCCTGGCTCACTTTCAAAAAATTCAATAAATTCTTCTAAAACTTGTTTAGCCATTTTACCCCATGTTTGCCCTTCGAAAATTTTTCACAAATAATGTTGGTGCGATCAGTCGTATCCACCGTCGAACATATTCAATCACTTTAACGACAGAAAAGCTAAATAAAATGTTTGTGTATAGATTTGCAAAATTAATAACAACAATTTTGAGAGCAAACACAATTTCGTGAGCGTACTCAGATACTAATAAATGAGAGGAAAAAATACAACAATAACAACAACACACAAAGTTCAAGAAGAAGCATAGCATCAACAACGTAAAAAACGTAAGCAAATTTTTGTGCATGTATAGTGATGTATAGTGACTGAAAATGAATAAAATATTTTTATTATTGAATCAATTATTTATGTACATGCAAACCTTTCTTCTTTAATTAACAGTGAAAACCGTATCAAAATATGTTGCGTGGTTTAGAAGTAATCAGTATCCAAACTTCTTGAAATTTCGACTTTGTGAAGTGACCACGTTTTTTCATTGGAAAAAAAATAGAAACGCACTTAAATTTTTTCATTATCCTTTATTAAAACTTGTGAAGTTTTATAAGTGAGGTACTATTTGGTAATTTTAAGAAAACGGGAAGTGTGTAAATAACAAATTTCTGCAAAAAGTTTCTTTTGTATAGGTACGAGATTCAAAATGGGTCGTGGGTTGCATTGCACAGATAAGGAAATAGAAATGATAAGAAATCTCAGAAATGAAGGCAAAACAATGGGGGAAATAGCACAATTAATGAAATGCTCAAAAACAAAAGTATATACCGCTATTCATTTTGAAGCAATACAAGATAAACGAGGCAGAAAGCGAGTAACCTCCTTAAAGTTCGATAAACTACTAATTCGACAGTCGAGGAAAAACACATTCCTTTCATCGGAAGATCTAAGGAAGGAGTTAAATACAACTGTCTCTAGTCGAACTATACGAAATAGGCTGATGAAGGTATATTTGAAGGAAAGTACCTTTCCTTAGCAAAAAAAAAACTTGAAAACTAACCTACGGTCCAAAATCTTCTTAAATAATAACCCACTTACCTTACTCACTAACCCATCAAAAACATATTGACAAAATAATAAAATATCTAAAAGAAGCCAATCTCTATCACCTAAAGGTAGCCATCAACACGTCAAATACTTCATCAAAACGTTGTTGTTGTTTTTTGATGCGTTGCCCATCAACTATATCACATTTCGTTCGTCAAATGGATTAATTTTAATTTTTAGTTCTCTTTGAAGCAGCAATGACTGCACACACATAGCGAATGTGCGCGGCAGAAACAATAAAACGTATACATAAATGAGTGCATATGTGTATTTGTTTATTTTATGTTATTTTTATAATTATGTTTGATTTATATGTAAATGAAAGAAATAGCAGAATAGAATAGAAAGTTAAAACATAATCAGCAATGAGTTCAGATAGTGCTTTTGCGGAGGCAATACTGCTTGTAATATTAATCAAAAGAAAGAAGAGGAGGAGTGAGCGAAACAAAAAAAGGTGGTCCAAGGAGTGGTATAAGAAAACATCGTTTTTAGGCCAGACTGTCTTATTGAAAGAGCTTGAATTAAATTTTTTCTTAATTCAGTCACTGTACTCCTTGCTATTAACCTTCCACATTGAAGGCAATGCTTTGTACGCTTCAATAAAAGTTATCATTTCAATATTTTCCATATATTTCAATAATTTTGGATATATTAAAAAAAAAAAAAAACAAAATCACAAACAAAACAAACAATAATAAAATATTGAAATAACATTTCTTTCAATAGTACCAAAATAAAAAACTGTATTAACTGTTTTTTTTTTTTTTGTTTTTGTTCTTTTTCCAAATTACTTTTATTTCTTTTCTCCGTACACAGCACACTCCATTCACAACGACGATTTCACATTTATGACATGATATCGCCACCAACACATCAAATGGCTCTCAAAATGCAAAAATGAGAAAAAGTTTTGATTTTGCTAAACCATTTGATCAAGCGTCAAATCACCCCCATCAACACGTCAAAAAGCTTCCACACTCTTTTTTCTCTCTCACCATTTGATGAAGTATTTGACGTGTCGATAGCTACCTTTATTTGATACTAGACGGCCCGGCAAATTCCGTTTTGCGTCCAACACAATCGACCAAAAAAACAAAACAACAAAAGCTATGTGTTTGTAATGTTTATCTTCGACCGCTCTCAATCAAAATTTGCATATCGATCACACAATTCAAGAAGTAGCAAAGCATTAAAGCCTTTATCCACGACTAATTTGTTCGGCGAATTGTTCGTCGAAAAAAAAAATCGTATTGCTAGCAACGAAGCTCGATTGTTCAGGCGAACATCATTTGCTTGAAAACAGCGAACAGTGAGTATCGTAACATGGCGGATGAAAGCGTCTATATGACGCACGCAGCGAATTCACTTTTTTTCACTGCGTCTAATATCGCATTTTTGTCTATTTCTTTATATTTTTCTAATAGAATATCCCATGCTTTGTTCCTTAATTGTTTATTTTTATAGGCTTCATTTTTAGTTTGCCATAATCCTGGCTCACTTTCAAAAAATTCAATAAATTCTTCTAAAACTTGTTTAGCCATTTTACCCCATGTTTGCCCTTCGAAAATTTTTCACAAATAATGTTGGTGCGATCAGTCGTATCCACCGTCGAACATATTCAATCACTTTAACGACAGAAAAGCTAAATAAAATGTTTGTGTATAGATTTGCAAAATTAATAACAACAATTTTGAGAGCAAACACAATTTCGTGAGCGTACTCAGATACTAATAAATGAGAGGAAAAAATACAACAATAACAACAACACACAAAGTTCAAGAAGAAGCATAGCATCAACAACGTAAAAAACGTAAGCAAATTTTTGTGCATGTATAGTGATGTATAGTGACTGAAAATGAATAAAATATTTTTATTATTGAATCAATTATTTATGTACATGCAAACCTTTCTTCTTTAATTAACAGTGAAAACCGTATCAAAATATGTTGCGTGGTTTAGAAGTAATCAGTATCCAAACTTCTTGAAATTTCGACTTTGTGAAGTGACCACGTTTTTTCATTGGAAAAAAAATAGAAACGCACTTAAATTTTTTCATTATCCTTTATTAAAACTTGTGAAGTTTTATAAGTGAGGTACTATTTGGTAATTTTAAGAAAACGGGAAGTGTGTAAATAACAAATTTCTGCAAAAAGTTTCTTTTGTATAGGTACGAGATTCAAAATGGGTCGTGGGTTGCATTGCACAGATAAGGAAATAGAAATGATAAGAAATCTCAGAAATGAAGGCAAAACAATGGGGGAAATAGCACAATTAATGAAATGCTCAAAAACAAAAGTATATACCGCTATTCATTTTGAAGCAATACAAGATAAACGAGGCAGAAAGCGAGTAACCTCCTTAAAGTTCGATAAACTACTAATTCGACAGTCGAGGAAAAACACATTCCTTTCATCGGAAGATCTAAGGAAGGAGTTAAATACAACTGTCTCTAGTCGAACTATACGAAATAGGCTGATGAAGGTATATTTGAAGGAAAGTACCTTTCCTTAGCAAAAAAAAAACTTGAAAACTAACCTACGGTCCAAAATCTTCTTAAATAATAACCCACTTACCTTACTCACTAACCCATCAAAAACATATTGACAAAATAATAAAATATCTAAAAGAAGCCAATCTCTATCACCTAAAGGTAGCCATCAACACGTCAAATACTTCATCAAAACGTTGTTGTTGTTTTTTGATGCGTTGCCCATCAACTATATCACATTTCGTTCGTCAAATGGATTAATTTTAATTTTTAGTTCTCTTTGAAGCAGCAATGACTGCACACACATAGCGAATGTGCGCGGCAGAAACAATAAAACGTATACATAAATGAGTGCATATGTGTATTTGTTTATTTTATGTTATTTTTATAATTATGTTTGATTTATATGTAAATGAAAGAAATAGCAGAATGGAATAGAAAGTTAAAACATAATCAGCAATGAGTTCAGATAGTGCTTCTGCGGAGGCAATACTGTTTGCAATATTAATCAAAAGAAAGAAGAGGAGGAGTGAGCGAAACAAAAAAAGGTGGTCCAAGGAGTGGTATAAGAAAACATCGTTTTTAGGCCAGACTGTCTTATTGAAAGAGCTTGAATTAACTTTTTTCTTAATTCAGTCACTGTACTCCTTGCTATTAACCTTCCACATTGAAGGCAATGCTTTGTACGCTTCAATAAAAGTTATCATTTCAATATTTTCCATATATTTCAATATTTTTGGATATGTTAAAAAAAAAAAAAACAAAATCACAAACAAAACAAACAATAATGAAATATTGAAATAACATTTCTTTCAATAGTACCAAAATAAAAAACTGTATTAACTGTTTTTTTTTTTTTGTTTTTGTTCTTTTTCCAAATTACTTTTATTTCTTTTCTCCGTACACAGCACACTCCATTCACAACGACGATTTCACATTTATGACATGATATCGCCACCAACACATCAAATGGCTCTCAAAATGCAAAAATGAGAAAAAGTTTTGATTTTGCTAAACCATTTGATCAAGCGTCAAATCACCCCCATCAACACGTCAAAAAGCTTCCACACTCTTTTTTTTCTCTCACCATTTGATGAAGTATTTGACGTGTCGATAGCTACCTTTATTTGATACTAGACGGCCCGGCAAACTCCGTTTTGCGTCCAACACAATCGACCAAAAAAACAAAACAACAAAAGCTATGTGTTTGTAATGTTTATCTTCGACCGCTCTCAATCAAAATTTGCATATCGATCACACAATTCAAGAAGTAGCAAAGCATTAAAGCCTTTATCCACGACTAATTTGTTCGGCGAATTGTTCGTCGAAAAAAAAAATCGTATTGCTAGCAACGAAGCTCGATTGTTCAGGCGAACATCATTTGCTTGAAAACAGCGAACAGTGAGTATCGTAACATGGCGGATGAAAGCGTCTATATGACGCACGCAGCGAATTCACTTTTTTTCACTGCGTCTAATATCGCATTTTTGTCTATTTCTTTATATTTTTCTAATAGAATATCCCATGCTTTGTTCCTTAATTGTTTATTTTTATAGGCTTCATTTTTAGTTTGCCATAATCCTGGCTCACTTTTAAAAAATTCAATAAATTCTTCTAAAACTTGTTTAGCCATTTTACCCCATGTTTGCCCTTCGAAAATTTTTCACAAATAATGTTGGTGCGATCAGTCGTATCCACCGTCGAACATATTCAATCACTTTAACGACAGAAAAGCTAAATAAAATGTTTGTGTATAGATTTGCAAAATTAATAACAACAATTTTGAGAGCAAACACAATTTCGTGAGCGTACTCTGATACTAATAAATGAGAGGAAAAAATACAACAATAACAACAACACACAAAGTTCAAGAAGAAGCATAGCATCAACAACGTAAAAAACGTAAGCAAATTTTTGTGCATGTATAGTGATGTATAGTGACTGAAAATGAATAAAATATTTTTATTATTGAATCAATTATTTATGTACATGCAAACCTTTCTTCTTTAATTAACAGTGAAAACCATATCAAAATATGTTGCGTGGTTTAGAAGTAATCAGTATCCAAACTTCTTGAAATTTCGACTTTGTGAAGTGACCACGTTTTTTCATTGGAAAAAAAAATAGAAACGCACTTAAATTTTTTCATTATCCTTTATTAAAACTTGTGAAGTTTTATAAGTGAGGTACTATTTGGTAATTTTAAGAAAACGGGAAGTGTGTAAATAACAAATTTCTGCAAAAAGTTTCTTTTGTATAGGTACGAGATTCAAAATGGGTCGTGGGTTGCATTGCACAGATAAGGAAATAGAAATGATAAGAAATCTCAGAAATGAAGGCAAAACAATGGGGGAAATAGCACAATTAATGAAATGCTCAAAAACAAAAGTATATACCGCTATTCATTTTGAAGCAATACAAGATAAACGAGGCAGAAAGCGAGTAACCTCCTTAAAGTTCGATAAACTACTAATTCGACAGTCGAGGAAAAACACATTCCTTTCATCGGAAGATCTAAGGAAGGAGTTAAATACAACTGTCTCTAGTCGAACTATACGAAATAGGCTGATGAAGGTATATTTGAAGGAAAGTACCTTTCCTTAGCAAAAAAAAAACTTGAAAACTAACCTACGGTCCAAAATCTTCTTAAATAATAACCCACTTACCTTACTCACTAACCCATCAAAAACATATTGACAAAATAATAAAATATCTAAAAGAAGCCAATCTCTATCACCTAAAGGTAGCCATCAACACGTCAAATACTTCATCAAAACGTTGTTGTTGTTTTTTGATGCGTTGCCCATCAACTATATCACATTTCGTTCGTCAAATGGATTAATTTTAATTTTTAGTTCTCTTTGAAGCAGCAATGACTGCACACACATAGCGAATGTGCGCGGCAGAAACAATAAAACGTATACATAAATGAGTGCATATGTGTATTTGTTTATTTTATGTTATTTTTATAATTATGTTTGATTTATATGTAAATGAAAGAAATAGCAGAATGGAATAGAAAGTTAAAACATAATCAGCAATGAGTTCAGATAGTGCTTCTGCGGAGGCAATACTGCTTGCAATATTAATCAAAAGAAAGAAGAGGAGGAGTGAGCGAAACAAAAAAAGGTGGTCCAAGGAGTGGTATAAGAAAACATCGTTTTTAGGCCAGACTGTCTTATTGAAAGAGCTTGAATTAACTTTTTTCTTAATTCAGTCACTGTACTCCTTGCTATTAACCTTCCACATTGAAGGCAATGCTTTGTACGCTTCAATAAAAGTTATCATTTCAATATTTTCTATATATTTCAATATTTTTGGATATGTTAAAAAAAAAAAAAACAAAATCACAAACAAAACAAACAATAATAAAATATTGAAATAACATTTCTTTCAATAGTACCAAAATAAAAAACTGTATTAACTGTTTTTTTTTTTTTTGTTTTTGTTCTTTTTCCAAATTACTTTTATTTCTTTTCTCCGTACACAGCACACTCCATTCACAACGACGATTTCACATTTATGACATGATATCGCCACCAACACATCAAATGGCTCTCAAAATGCAAAAATGAGAAAAAGTTTTGATTTTGCTAAACCATTTGATCAAGCGTCAAATCACCCCCATCAACACGTCAAAAAGCTTCCACACTCTTTTTTTTCTCTCACCATTTGATGAAGTATTTGACGTGTCGATAGCTACCTTTATTTGATACTAGACGGCCCGGCAAACTCCGTTTTGCGTCCAACACAATCGACCAAAAAAACAAAACAACAAAAGCTATGTGTTTGTAATGTTTATCTTCGACCGCTCTCAATCAAAATTTGCATATCGATCACACAATTCAAGAAGTAGCAAAGCATTAAAGCCTTTATCCACGACTAATTTGTTCGGCGAATTGTTCGTCGAAAAAAAAAATCGTATTGCTAGCAACGAAGCTCGATTGTTCAGGCGAACATCATTTGCTTGAAAACAGCGAACAGTGAGTATCGTAACATGGCGGATGAAAGCGTCTATATGACGCACGCAGCGAATTCACTTTTTTTCACTGCGTCTAATATCGCATTTTTGTCTATTTCTTTATATTTTTCTAATAGAATATCCCATGCTTTGTTCCTTAATTGTTTATTTTTATAGGCTTCATTTTTAGTTTGCCATAATCCTGGCTCACTTTTAAAAAATTCAATAAATTCTTCTAAAACTTGTTTAGCCATTTTACCCCATGTTTGCCCTTCGAAAATTTTTCACAAATAATGTTGGTGCGATCAGTCGTATCCACCGTCGAACATATTCAATCACTTTAACGACAGAAAAGCTAAATAAAATGTTTGTGTATAGATTTGCAAAATTAATAACAACAATTTTGAGAGCAAACACAATTTCGTGAGCGTACTCAGATACTAATAAATGAGAGGAAAAAATACAACAATAACAACAACACACAAAGTTCAAGAAGAAGCATAGCATCAACAACGTAAAAAACATAAGCAAATTTTTGTGCATGTATAGTGATGTATAGTGACTGAAAATGAATAAAATATTTTTATTATTGAATCAATTATTTATGTACATGCAAACCTTTCTTCTTTAATTAACAGTGAAAACCATATCAAAATATGTTGCGTGGTTTAGAAGTAATCAGTATCCAAACTTCTTGAAATTTCGACTTTGTGAAGTGACCACGTTTTTTCATTGGAAAAAAAATAGAAACGCACTTAAATTTTTTCATTATCCTTTATTAAAACTTGTGAAGTTTTATAAGTGAGGTACTATTTGGTAATTTTAAGAAAACGGGAAGTGTGTAAATAACAAATTTCTGCAAAAAGTTTCTTTTGTATAGGTACGAGATTCAAAATGGGTCGTGGGTTGCATTGCACAGATAAGGAAATAGAAATGATAAGAAATCTCAGAAATGAAGGCAAAACAATGGGGGAAATAGCACAATTAATGAAATGCTCAAAAACAAAAGTATATACCGCTATTCATTTTGAAGCAATACAAGATAAACGAGGCAGAAAGCGAGTAACCTCCTTAAAGTTCGATAAACTACTAATTCGACAGTCGAGGAAAAACACATTCCTTTCATCGGAAGATCTAAGGAAGGAGTTAAATACAACTGTCATTAGTCGAACTATACGAAATAGGCTGATGAAGGTATATTTGAAGGAAAGTACCTTTCATTAGCAAAAAAAAAAACTTGAAAAACCGAATACATTTCGCAAAAAGGCATTAAGACGACCCAAAAATACTGCATACGATCCAAAACACACAATAAAAACTATTAAGCATGGTGGTGGCAATATAATTGGTCCAATATTTTGAATCTAAGATAAAGTGCGCCGCAGACTACATCAATATACTTAATAGTATTATTTTGCCATACGCTGAGGAAGAAATGCCATTAAAGTGGGAGTTTATGTAAGACAATGACCCCAAACACTCCTCGTAACTTACGAAAAGACAAAGATTCTTTATTTAAATATTAATGTCATAAAATTATCTATCCAATTAAGCCAGTTTAATTGATATTTAAAAATATTTCTCTTTGTTTTATTTTAATTTAAAATTGTGAACATCTAAAGAAAACATCCTTTACAAGTTTGTTTTGAATAAATTATTCAGTTATTCCTAGTAGAATAAGAAAAGACTTCGTTGGCTTCACAGTGATGAAACCGGTGAAGAAATGTTAATCAATTTATCACCCGTGCAATGCAGGGACAGATCCCTAATGTGTATGTGGGTTCAGGGTAACAAGTATAATAAATAAAAATATAATACGAACCTTGATGGTTAACCGGCATTGGTTGGCCCAATGAGAATATAATAGTTAACATTTTTACCAGTTCCTTGAAACGTTCCAAATTTGAAAAATGAGTTTTCATATCCTCAACCTGCAAAAAGAAAAAGATTAATTTTAATGTCATTTGCCACAAAAAATCAATTTTTAGAATACCTACAATTTCCAGAGGCAGTACTGATGTTAACAATATATCCACAATAATGTGATCCAAATGGCAAGCAGCTGCAAATGATTTCAATAAAAGACGCTTAATAGGCCAGCGTGTCTCCATTTGATAATATTGTACAAGATTAATAAACATCTGATATTGATCGCATGATATCTCATAACAACTGATATTCTCATCCGCATTGTTCTAAAAGAAATTTTTATCATAACATTCACCGTCCTTAAAAATAGATGGGGAAATTCAGCGTTACATACCAAAATACCCACCAATTCTTCTAAGAATTGTACAATATCTTCCTCATCTTCATATAACATCCACGAACGTTGCTCGGTATCATTTTTACAGGCATCCATTTGTTGAAAGATATAATTTAAACGTTTTGAATCATGTGTAATGCCAAGCAATTCTTTTGGGGTTGCCACTTTATCGGTGACATGTACTGCAACAGCCTCTAAATATGTATTGATAGCACCATTATACAATTGTTCTAAACTGGTAAGTACAACACGCAACGCCTCGCATGACATATCAAAACTAAGATTTGTATTCCTTCGAATAGCATCAACAATTTGATAAACATCTGAAGATTCAACTTTAAGATTTGCATGTGAATAGTTACTGATAGCTGCCATACTACGATGTATGGGACTACCAATACTATCCAATGCCTGACTATGTTCAACACTATGAACGTCGGCAAATTCACCAGTAACAGTACCATTGCAGCCATTAACACTTGGTGTGTCACTAGCATCCGATGTATCACCCACTGGAAATTTGTCATCGGTTATTTGTTCACTAGTATCGGTTATAGTACCTCCACCGCCACCCATGCCCACGCCGTCACCATCACAAGGACCAACATCAGAATTAACACCACCATCAACATTATCATGATTACTACTATTTGCTTCGTTATAATTAAAGGCTCCACTACCACCATTATCATTTTTAAATGCATTTATTTGGTTAGTAGTTAAACTGCAACCATTCTGTTGTGTATATGGATAAGCAGCACTGATTGTATCTCGTTGACTTGGTTCTTTATACGTGGTAACAACATCTTCACTTGTTGTTGTTGCTTCTGATGGTTCAGACGTTATACTATTATCCTGTGCCACCTCATTGCCTCCACTAGGTTTTTGTGAATTCTTTGTTGTTGAAGTATGTTTTTGATTAGAAGCTGCTGTTGCTCCTATTGTTATGGTTGAAGGTGTTGTACTCAAGGCACCCATACTAGGCGATTGTGGTATCAATTGTGGCGGTGGAATGTTTGCATCAATTCCCTCTATTGATTTGCTCTTCTTAGTCACATTCAAACGTTTCGATGATGGTGGACTACAAGTAGTGATACCCTGCTGCTGATGAAGACTTTTGTTTTGATCGGTTTTGTAACTTTGCGAGTAGGAAAGTGATGAGTCACAATCACGTTCGGTGTTGTCCTATTAGGAAAATAAAAGATTTTTTATCTCTGAAACCAATTTTATTTTGTAGATAAAATTGTTTTATTTACATTATAAAGCCTTTCCATCGTTTGTTTTTTCTCACGTAAGCGGTCGAGCAGTTCATTACGCGACATAATACCATTGACCTCGGCATCTTTCGATTTTTCTAGTGATTCAATAGAAGAATTAAGGAAGCCAATTAGGAAATCATGCTCCACCTAAACGGTAAAATTATTGTTATGTGACAATCTGATGGTGATGAGGTATACGTTTTCGTTTCAACTTACTTTTATTTTCATTACGTAATTCGATGGAACAAATCCAATGTTACCCTTCATGCTAACCACTTGCCACCAGTTTCTTTGCCTCGCCGATGTTTGATATAAAATAAAATATTCACCCTCATCGAAACTTATGGTTTTTGGATAGACTGCTGTAAAATCATAGAGTGCCTTCAGCATTTCGATATTACTCGTTGTTGTGCCGCCAGATGCTGCCAGTGTTCAGTAGAATAACCCAACCACACAAAGTAAATGAAACAAAGTTAAGAAAAATTAAAAAAAAAATCTGTAACATTAGTAAAACAAATGAATAGTTTGTGTATGTAGTAATAACATACTACGCTAACGTACTTCATTAAAAGTAATAAAAGTAGCGTGCGATTTTGCTAAAAGGTCACACGACACCGGAGAAGAAATTTGCAATGAACATGCATGTTAGTATGCGTATGTTCGTACACACACATAAGAGCTTTCTAGAATTAAAATAAAGGAGCATGTCGCCCTCGTTCGTTTTTTCTTTTTTTTCTTTTAATTTTTGCATTCAGTAAAAGTATGTAGTTTCTTTTATCATTATGCTTTGTCTTTTTTTATTTAAGAAAATAACTACGATTTTTATAGACTCAAAGTCTATAGTTGATATTGCGAAGATTAGTAGGGGAGAGCAAAAATAATTTCGTGAGCGAGTTATCCAATTTTTAGTTATTGGGTAGTCTTTGACTTTTTCACATTTAAATGGTACGACAAAAATAAAATGTAATGCGTGCGTTCGTTCTTCTCACTTACTTACCCATAATTCAAGCGCACTCACTCTTAACTGTAAATCTTTTACTTTTCTTTTGTACTTTACTTCCGGGCGTAAAGTTACTTCTATTGTATCTGCACTACTTATGCGTATTACCGTCGTTACTTGATGTTAATACTCTCGTTTTTGTTATTCTCTTTGAATGTCGTATGCTTCGTGGTCTTTCCTTTTGCAATCCGTGTGTTTTTCTGGCTTCGTTGCCTTGTACTCTTTTTAGAATTTTTTTTGTTGGGTGTGAAAATAAATTAATGCATATCGCACCCTAACAACAAAAGGGACATAACTCGGAATTTTAATTTTTTCAATAGAGGCAAAGAACTGTTATTGTATGAAAAAAAACAATCAAAAATTTAAAATTTTAAGTTATGTCGTTTTTGTTGTTAGGGTGCGATATACGAAAGAGTGATAGAAAAAAGCACTATAAAGATTTTTCAATACGCGCAGCCTCTCGATCAAAAATTCATGATTTGTTTTTTGTATTTTTTTATTTCCATTTAGATATTTCCGACAGTTTTGTTTTCCAAAACAACAAACTTTGCATTATTTCAGAAGTGGTTTGTTATTGATATTTATTTGCAAGACAAGTAGACAAGAAAATTAAATAAAAATTTTCGTTCGTTTTGTTTATTTTTTTTAACCGTGTTACAGCAGCTAAGAGTTTTGGTGGTGTTTTGATGATGTGTTGCACGCTTATTCCCATTTGCAATCAAATTTGGTTATATTCAGATCCTAAAACACAAAATACCGGTGTGTGATGGAAACCGCTTTCGTCTTAATTTCGCCACAATTCCATTCCACGGTGTGATGGAAACCGCTTTTGACGTTTTTGAAATCGCCTATTTTTTGACAGGCGATTTGATTAAATTACCTCTTATATTAAATTATTAAATGAAAAAAAGTACCAAGAATTATAGTTCATTGTTTTTCTCGCTAAATTGATTTTAAAGAATTCAACATTTTAGTGTTTTTAAGTAATAAACTTGCATTTTACTCAAATCACTTTTCCACTGAAGTAAAATACACGAAATAAGCAAAACCAACCAGAGCTGAATATGCCAACCTGCTTGCATATAAATTTTAACATTTTCGAAGATTTCAATTTGACTTTAATTCAATTAATTTATAAGTCAAAATAAACTATATTTGTTGGTAATGAAACTGTGATGTTTTAATTTGGTTTAAAAAATGCGTATAAAGTGATTAGTTTAATGAGAAGTTTTAATAATCTGATTGGTAAAAGTTGGCATGTTTGCAATGTGTTTACGCAGGGGACTATAGACGATTTATGTTTGTTGAGAAATGAAGTGTTTTTGTTTTGGATTGGTTTTTATAGAGTGAGTAATGTGAAAGAGAGTGAGCAGTGTCAAAATATTTGCTTGGCATCAATGGCTGAGTGTAAATACTAGCAAGAGGACCCAAAGAGAAGTAAACGATAAGTTTCGCCACCAATTCGATACGTTTCTGACGGCCCTAAAAATATTTGCTTGGCATCAGTGGCTGAGTGTAAATACTAGCAAGAGGACCCAAAGAGAAATAAACGATAAGTTTCGCCACAAATTCGATACGTTTCAGACGGCCCTAAAAAAACCAGTATTTAATCAGCAGTTCGTTCGAACATCATTGTTCGAAAAATGAAATCGTCGCGGTTTCTATCACACCCACTTTTTTTTTGGACGAAATTGAAAATGCCCGACATCAAAAACGTCGGTGTCAAAGACCATGTATACCGTAGACTCATGATACAAGAAAACAAGGTAGCGACAGTAGTTTACAGTTATGTGATTCTCTCACAAGAATATACTTACGGTCTTCTTCTTCTAAATTTTTACGCTGCACAACACTATCGTATGTTGTTTATTTATGTTTATTTAATTCATAACTGTGATAATGTGCATATTTAACTGCCTGAATTTTGAAATTTATATGAAAAATAGAAAATTTGCTGTTTTATTTTTTACTCTTTTATTTTATTGTTTTTCTGTGTGTTTTGCATTGGGTTTTCACAATTTTTAATGTTATATTAATAATTTGATTTTCAATAATAATTCACACCGACTGCTCAAAGCGCAAAATTTGACTTCATAACACTAATTTTCAAGTTATGTCCAACACTAAAAGCGTGTTTTTTCAAATGTTTGCCACACTAAATATACTTAACTGAGAGTGAGCAATTTTGAGAGAGTATCAGGTCGCAATGTCGCTAGCTTGTTTTCTTGCATCATGCCATAGACTGGACAATTTGAATTTTGAAATTGTGTTTCGCTCTCAAATTTTCTTTTTTCGCTCTCAAAATTGCATTTGCGCTCTCAAAGTTGTGGTTTAGCTCTCAATATTTTCAAGCCAACAACAATCGCTCACATCAAAACACGTACAAACTATTCGAAAGAAAAAATTGAGAACGGCATCATTCTTCTTCGAACTGTCCAGTCTATATAAGTGAATAGTCTTTGTCGGAGTTTTCTATAGAGCCCGATTCAGACTGAGCAAAAGCAAATTTTTTTTGTAATATCCCGATGCACACTGCTTCAAAATTGTTGCTTTTCCACTAGACTGCTGCATTGAGTGAAAAAAAACGAATGAATAAATTTTTTACTGGTTCAAAAATATCTCATACAATAACAACCAAAACCAGATGAATGAAACAATTTTGTAACCAGTTGAAAAATCACTCATACAATAATAACCAAAACCAGACGCATTGAATGGATAGAGAACGGCGCTCAATATAGCACGACGCAATTCGTGTGACTTGGTGTGACAATGATGAAGAGAAATATTTTTTCTTGTATACACATTTTTATGTGTGGGCATTATAGATTAGCCGCTCACGAAATTGTGTTCGCTCTAAAAATTGTTTCACTCTCTCAAATTACAAGAACAGTTTCGTTGCATTTTGTTGTTGGGGAGAACAAAAATTCTGCTACTGCGCGTATAATGAATTAACCGGATAATTCAAAATTTTGTTGAGTAGTTTTTTTTTTCTATAACAATGCAGGCGTAACTCATACAATTTGCCTCGAACCAGAACAATTCAGTATTGGTTGTATTGGTTACATGTGTGTTTGAGTACTACTCACTACTACTCTAAGTGCCGGTTCTTTTGAGTGCGACCACGCAGCTTTCTATTTTCCACCGAACGTTCACACAGTGGTATCGCTTAAAAAACAGCTGTTTTTTGTTTTGATTATACATACAAATAAAACGTTGTGGCTAATTGTGATAATTAAAATGTGCAGAATGACCAAAAAGGCGAACTTGACCAAAAACATGGCAGCACTACTCAAAGTTTCCAAGCCCTGTCTGCTGAAATTTTTGCTTTTGAAATTACAATTTAAGATTTACTTCAAATTGTTTTGTGCAATGATCAGCTGTTTTATGTTGTAGCGCAGTCAAAAAAGAAAGGTAGATGAAAATTACATAAAAAAGGCAGAATTTGCTCAACACTAACGCGACTGACCATTCTCAATTCTACATCAACATCGGATCAAATTTTGATCTGATTTTGCATCACATTCTACAACAACAACCCCTGAATGACGTCACTTTCCCTTGTGGTTGCTGTCAATTGTGATCCGGATCAGCGTCGCATCACTATTGATTTGAATCATGTACTAGTGTGAAATGGCTATACATTTTTGGTGAAGCCAAATTTATCGATATCGTCTTGTTTGATTCAATCCTGATTAACCGTATGTAGAGCCTATTAGGTTTTTATAGACCCGTTTTACATTACACTGGACGGCCCGGTCAACTTCGTTGTGCGGCCAACATAATCGACCGCATTCTAGAAAAAGCATTTGTTTTTTTAAGTGCTAATAACTTCTCTGTAAACAACGTTCTTTTTGAAAACTCTACTATCACGTGATAAATGGCCCTGATCTGATACCTCAGAAATATAAAATCGCAATTCATTGAATGATCGAACTCTACTGGTGGCAACATACAAGTGTCCGTGACTAAACACAGGCTGTCTCAACAAAATTCCAACTTTTGAAACGTTTGACCTTGTTATTTATTTGTAGTCATCGCAAAAGCTGGAATGACTGGAAATCGAGTTTTTTGAAATGTGAACGGTAAAAGAGTTCCCGAATAAGTCAAATGAATACGGGGAACTAAAATTCGAATATTACGCGCTATACTTGTTAACACCTTGCAATCTATTGTGTTTTGGTGCATTCGTTTTACGCGCAGCGAGTTCCATTAACTAATGCCCATACACACACTCACACCTGCACCTTAACTTATGTCTGCTTTGACTATTTCATTCTTGCATTCTTTTATTCTTCATGTGCAAAATATTTTGTATAGTACATCTCTGCTGTGTATGCAACGAAAATAGAACAACAATAATAACACAGCTTCACGCAACTGATAAGCGTACTGCAATGGAACAAAAGAGAGAAGAGAGAGGCACACAAAGCTCTCTATTCTCTCATTCTACTGCATTCACAACATCAACAGCTGTGTGCTGTTGTTGTTGGAAAGAGGTTATCTTTAACACCTTTTTACACCTAAACCTCAAGACCTATTTTGATTAAATAACAGGGGTTCAAATCTACCGAAAAAACACTTTTAATTGGTATATTTCTTTAAAAAATCGGTTCAGTAGTTTAAGCAGGAAAAGGGTCACAAATCAATGCTTGCCGTTTAATTATATAGATGACTCGCCTCAGACACTTATCGTCGATTCTTCTTTGTTGTCTGATGGTTGTGACTCGCTCGATTTCTCATTGTAAGACTGTCGTAAGCAGACTTTTTCACATTTCTCTTCCCCGCACGCTCTGCAAGCCCCACGAAATGAACAAACAACGAAAGAGGCGAAAGAACACAACGAAGAAAAGGCTGCTAAATTTTTGTTTGTGGTACATCGGATAAAAATTTCGTCGGCAACATACCCCACACGTGCGCGCTTGCCTACAAGCAAAAGTCCGATCAGAGAATTCTGCCGCAAAATCGCATAATGTAAAACCATTATAACATACATGTTTTCTATTTTCAAGTGTCGTGGTCACGGTCAAACACGGAGTGTCACCCTCATAATAGGTAAGTGAAATGTGTATGTGTGTGTCTCATACACGATGTTTGATTGAATTTCCAGTGCTTGGATATTTAGTCTAACGTGATTCTCTCAAATCTCTCTTTGACTCACTCTCTTTGGTGCGTCGTGCAAGCTATCTCATTTACATACGTTTAGTACATGGTGTAAGAAAACAAGGTACCGCCAATTTTTTACCGCTATGTGTCGTTCTCAGCAAATGGTCCTTATTTCGTGATTTTTACGCTGCACAACACTATCATATGTTCATTGTTTACATATTAACATATGTGCATATTTAACTGCTTCCAAAGTACAGGGTGGCGCAATAGAACGTGTATTTATTAAGTATAGGCTAAAAAATTAATACAAAAGGTATAGTTGAAATAAAAGATAGGATGATTAGGTACTTAAATGTAGTTTATTTTTTAAAAATAACATCATCTAAATGACGGCCCCTTCGAAGACGGCACTCCTCTAAAAGCGATCGCAGATTTGTGAAAACTATTGTCAATAAATCTGGGATGATTGCTGCTATTTCTCCACGGATATTTTCCTTTTGTTGACTGATGTTCCTCGGATTGTCCATGTAGACTTTATGTTTGAGGTATCCCCACAAAAAAAAGTCAAGAGGCGTCAAGTCAGGGCTACGTGGTGGCCAAGAGATATCACCTCTTTTGGAAATTAGTCTTGCAGGAAGCATCTATCTCACAACCGCCATAGAAGTCGGACTCTTTTAATTCCTGTGTTAACTGGAGCTTATAAGGATGCAGTTTAAGATCCAACTTCAAAATTCGCTGTAAACCCCCCCGCGAAAAAAGATGACGCAATATGCACGTTCCATTGCGCCACCTTGTTTATGAAAAATACAAAATTTACTGTTTTATTGCTTAATTCAGTATTTTATTCAATTTACACCGCATTTTCAATTTAAATTTCCTTTTAATAATCTTATTTTGAACACAATTTTTCCGACCACAGCTGATCAAAGCGCAAAAAATTGATTTCATAACACTAATTTTTACATTTTCAATGCATTTTCACGTTAAGTTCAACACTAAATGTGTGTTTTGCAGCGTTTTAATACACTGATGATACTTATTCACTAAAAATTGAGAGTGAGCGAGTTTTGAGAGCGTAACAAGCCAAATTGACGTCACATTGTTTTCTTACACCATGCGTTTAGTATGTATGAAAGATAGAAAGATACGCGGGTGTTCATTTAAATTTTTATAAAGTAAAGGATGGCATTGACCATACAAATATTTGTGCAAATAGTTGTTGTTGTAATTTGTATCGTTGCCAACTAAAAATACAAACATTTGCACAAATAGTTGTCATTGTAAATCTGCTTCGTTTGTAATTTTTAATTATTTTTGAAGTTTCCACAGAGACGGCAATGCTTCATGCGCAACAAGAAATGTGCTAAATTTTTGTCTTTCATTTTCCATTTTTACAAGCTGACTGAAATGTTTGTTTTGTAATATAAACACATAAACAAAAAAAGTCACAGAGGTGTCGGGGGACACCCGGGTGGAACGAAGTTCCTTTTCTGCTGTAATATTTGTTTCCTTATTTTCTGTCTCTTATGATATTCTTTATATCGGTGTGTATTGGTTTTAGGTTTTTTAAAAGCTTTTATTATATTAAACATAAGAAAATTTTTTTTTTAAACCGAACAAGACTGGGTATCGACCACAAGTCACTTCGGTACTGAACTACTGGAGATTAGTAAACATGCAATACAAATTAATTGACTTCTATACGGCTACAGACCTAATGTCATCATCCATTTATACTAATCATAAAGCACTATAAAGATAAATTTAAATAAAGTTAAAATAGTAAAAATAATACTATGTGTTAAGGAGAGTTAAGAGATTAGATTTAAGATGAACGGAAGAAATAGAATTAGATACAAGGTCATAGTATAGATTGTAAGGCTGACATAAAACACGAAAAGGATCATACTGCAAATAAGTAGTCTTACATGTACCAACAAGTATAGGAGAATAATTCCTAGTAACCCGAGAAGGAACATTAAAATTAATACTACCAAGCAAGGAAGGGGAAAAGATGCTGTCTACAATTAGATTATGCAAGAATGTGACACCAAGAGTCGTTCTGCGACTGGATAATT
>JAWNKV010000871.1:0-11333 GCA_035041805.1 Amiota mariae | reverse complement strand
TTTTTTACTTCAATTTGTTAATAATAATAATTTTTATATTATTGTGCATAACTTAAACTGATCGTGTTTTCAGGTCAGTTAGTGGTGCATAAATTTTAAAAGTTTTAATATTTTCTAATTGAAGTATTTTCATTATATTTTCGATTGATTAGTGGATTTTTGTTTTCGTTTTTGCATGTTTTATAATTTTTACCTTTGTTATCGTATATAACATTTTCAAAGTTATTATCTGTGAGCATTGTTGTTGCGAAACCAAACTGTTATTAATCAGTGATTCAGTACCATTTTGTGTTTCTTTCTGAAGCATTTGTTTTTGCTTTGGGCTTTTTTGATTTTTCGTGTGCTATCACTTACAGTGTGTACATTTAGTATCTGCATTTTTCATTATATGTAATTTTTTTTTTTTTTTGATTTTTTTTTACTTTTTCGTGAATATGATTTGTTGTAATCCCTCATGTAAAAATAAGAATACTTTCGATGTTGATTCTCAACGCGCAGTACGTTGTTGGCTGTGCGACAATTTTCCACACATGAAAACTGCGGGACTGAACGGCCGTGACAAGATTATTAGCAGATCCAAAACATTTTGTGGCAGTTTGAAATGGTCTTGCCCATCCTGTTTTAATCGTCAGGTTGATTTTTCGGCAATGTATCGTAGTATACGTTACAATTTAATCAAATTGAATAGTGCTGTAAAGCTACTTTCGTTTGATTTTGATTCGGCACTGATTTACTCACTAAATATCAGTTCGATTCACCTCCTCCCCTTCTCTTATTGTCATCTTCTCCTATGGGCAACCACGCTTCACCCAACTACCTTCCACCACTTCTCTTGTTCCTGCCACAATTGCCTCTAAAGCCGATTTTACCTCAACTCCTGTGCTGCCTGGTATCTTCCTCCAAACGATCTAGACCCGTTTTTTCTCCACCTTCGTCGAACACCTTTGTGGACAAAAATGGGAATGTTGCCATCAATGCCTCTAAGCGGTCAAGACCTGATAATTCGAGGAATGGTGCCGTCAATGGTGGTATACCCCCTACCTCAATTGTACGTTTACCCGACGAATCCAACCAGGCCGCTTCTTCATCAGTATTACCTGCGGCAACCCTAGAACCTTTACTAATATCGCCATCTTTGAATGTGGATTCACCACCTATCTTGTCGGTAGTGGCCCCTCGGAAACATATATTCCTATCAAGATTATCTTATGATACTACCTGTGATGACATTAATAGGTATATTTCTTCCAAGACTAATGTGAAGGTTAGTGTGCAAAAATTCAATTTTTCACAACCTAGGGATATTTCGTCGTTCAAGATTAGTATGCCTTCCGAATCATTCACTAATTCACCTTCGGTTCCAAGTTTGGCTCCAAAAATCAGCTTCCTGCCTTCATCATATCTGTTTATATATCATGTTCTTATATTCCGCCTAATTCCAATTTGGAAACTTATATGTGTCATGCTAGAGCCATTAACTCTGTCAACAACATTCTTCGGGACCGTGACTCTTTTATCGTGCTAGGTGATTTTAATCTCCTATTCATTTCATGGTTCTTTTTTGGAATCTCGAAGTATTTAGTTCCTTCAGCACAATATGATTTCTTATTGTTCTGTAATTTAACATTTTGTTTAACAATTTTTTGGTTTTTGTAGTATACTGTTAAGCTGTCAATTGTAGTATACTTTTAGGCTGTTAAATATCCACATAATTTAATATTTTAAGCAAAAAATCTTGTACGAGGTTACGGAACCCTTCGTGTGCGAGCCCGACTCACACTTGGCTGATTTTTTTATTTTTATATATTTATTTTTCTTGTGTTCGCATAAATTGATCATATAAAAGTATATGCGAGGTTTGTTCGAAAAGTATCGCGATATTTGAATTTCCGCGGGTTAAGTATACTCGATTTTCGATTTTCTTGTGGTGTTATGTTCGTAATCATGTCCCTCACTTATGCTTAGGTTGGCCATTTTGAATGTTTAGTTAATTTTTGACAGCTGTTTTGCTTGCACGTGATTCTTTAATCCATTTTTTGGAATAGGCGAAAATCGAAGACGAGCCAAAACACGACTTCACCCACTCCGCAACCGTTGTGGTAGAGCAGGCAACCAGGATTAGGCCTGGTCTAAAGTGGATGGCGTCAAATTCAAGTTCGGTCTCTGACCCCTTGAACATTTCGTCCATCAACAGGTTTTCCACTTGTCCCTGTTCCTCACGTGAGAGGATGATCTCCGGGTAGGATTTCGGGAGTACAGCCAGCCTGACACCTTTGTTGATGTTGGCGTAGCTGACACCCGCCTTCCTGGAGGCCGCCTCTGGTTTCGGTGCAGGTTTTGGCAAGTTTTTCATTTTGGTTTCAACTCCCAACGCAATATCCGTAGCTGTTTTGTTTGACTATTTCTGGGCAGAGCAGCGTGCGATTTAGCTCTGCAAGCAATAATTTCATTGCTGGTTCGTTTACTATTTCTGGACAGAGCAGAAGCAGCGTTCGAAAATTTGTTGTGCTACAAATCTTGTTTTGTTAAATAAGTAGATAGGCATTGTTTATTTATTTATTTCTAATATTAAAAAATAAAATATGATATAAATGTAGTAGTAACAGTAATGAACCTAAATTTTCCAATATTAAAAAATATGATATGATATGAATGGAATACTTAGTAACAGTAAAGGAACAATTAAAGTGGACAGTCGGTGCAACAGAAGCATGAAATAGTTATCTTTCCTCTTCTTCAAACAACGGCAAAGCTTCGATTGCTTCATCTAAGTATACAGAATTTAGTTTAGCCAGTAAGTGTTTCAAGTGTGGACAATGAAAATGAAGAAAGTGATGCTTCTGTCTCATTTTATTTTATATCGTAGTCTGGATTTCTTAATTTTGTTAACTTTCTTCATTTGAGGCTCGTTCGGTTCCTTTGTGTTTTTATTGGTAATTAGCATTGTTTTGTCCTGTTTGTCATGTCTAGACAAATTAATATTGACAAGGTCATTTGCATGCATTTCCATGTCCGTCTGCATGTGTGCTGCCGTCGATCATTTCTTGATTTTTTGGCGGGATAGACAACACATAATCAAACAAAATGACAAATAGTTGACTATTGCTTTCCACCCCCTCCATCTCTCTCTCTCTATCTTTTCGTTAGCAAACTACTATAATTTTTGGATTTCCCATGCACCGTTTTGTTTTGATTATGTGTTGTCTATCGCGTCAATTACCATACGATAATTTTGCTTGCTCAAAGCATCTGCCTTTTTATTCACTATCCGGACTGGGGAGTTGTATGCTGATCTAGAAGGCCGGATAATTCCATCTCTTAATAATTTATTAATTTGAGACTCTATTTCTTTTATAAGAGCTGTTGGATACGGATATGATCTTGTAAAGATTGGATTACTGTGGTCGGTGTTACTTTCAGCCTTTACTACAGTGGCAAAAGTAAGTTTTTTATCCGGATCTGCGAAAAGGGATGTTGCAGAATTCGCTAGTCTTATGAACTAATTTAGAACTGTCTTCGGAGGACAGGTGTGCTAGACGTAATTCGATTTTGTTCACCGTATTTATTTGTAACTGCTTGAGTGGAAAATAGTAGCTATCCAGGAGTGTAAAGTAACATTCCTCTGTGTAGATCATTGCGCTTAGCGTTTTCAATGTGTCGTTGCCTATTATACCCTCAAATGTTTCTAAACCAGGTAGAATAAAAAATGTATGCTTTTCGATGCTCGTGTTAAATATGTCAATATAAGCATGTTGTGTGATGTTTACTTTTCCGGAAACTGATTGAGCTATAAAGGAGTTGATTTTAGTAATAGAGTTACAGATAAACTCTCGTTTTACATAATTTTTGTTGGAACCCGTATCTACAAGGAATTTTAGGATATTCCCATTTTTCATTTTATGGCAACGAAGTGGTATTTAGTCTAAAAAACTGATGTTATCTGCTGCATTGTTTGGGCCCCTGGTTTCCTTTTCAAGACTATTTCCATCATCCTGTAAATTTTTGTTCCATCTTTCGTCTGTCTCATCGTAGGGATCTGTATTAGTAATAGGTGCTGTATCAATGTTATAGATTTTGGGTTGTCCACTTGATTGATGCATAATATGTGATAGTGGTTGCTTGTACCGGGTTACTTGCTCGTTTCTATTATTGTAATGGTTTTGCTTTTGTGGTGTAAAATATTGTCCGTTTGGAAAGAACTGACCAGGTCTATTTTGATAATTCCCATTGCGACTTTGGGTTGACGTGTCAACGTCTATTGTAGGCTGTGACTTTAGAGGTAAGGGGGCCTAAATGTCGTTTCATTCTGAACACTGTACTGTGCTCTAAGTGGATAGTAATGTGGGGTAAAATCCTTTGCTGGTGTTGCTGATGCTGCTGTGAAGTATTTGATCTAGAATGATTAAGTTCGGGGGAAAATTGCTGATAACTTTGTCGAATTGGTTTCTGGGAGAATGCTGTTCGACCTACATTATTGGCACATTTTGTCCGAAAATTCAGATTGTTAAGTTTCAAACAATTATTCAAGGCTTCAGGCAATGATTGTGACTCTTTGACACCGTTCAATCCCCTAATAAAAGTATCCAGTGCCCTGTCTCTATATGAATTTGTCATTACTTGGAGGGTTTCTTCACTAAACTCCAAGCAATCTTATCAAGGATAAGTGACAAATTTTGATACACATCTTGATAAAACTCAGTGAATGATTTGCCTGCCTGTACTAAGGTCGTCATTTGATATTCTAACGTGCCAATATCACGCTTATCAAATAGTGTAACATTAGACATTTTTTGATTTTTTCCCATTCAAGGGGCGTCCTGTAAGATTCTAATGCGTTGTTGTTATATATGACGAATTACATGAAGAATGGACAAATACTTTGGGATACCCCTATAAGTGGCATAAAGCTCCAAAATCCTATCTACCGATTTTCTCCAAGAAATGAGCTCTCCTGGTTTTCCGGAGAATTCCCTTAAGCCTTTAACAATATCAGGTATCCTCTCTGATTCTTCTACATTTTGCTAGATTCTACTGATGGTATTGATTCGGGTTGAATTTTAGTAGTTTGCATCAGAGCACCTACTAACTCCTCCTTTTGAATCTCGCAAAACCCTAAGGATACAGCTGCCCTTGATGTTGTCGGTCTATCGTCATTACAAAAACTTTGAAAATGTCTACTCAATTCTTCATCGGATTCCATATTTATATTTATAATTTATACCAATTAAAGAAAAAAGAAAGGATAAGTTAACTGACCTTTTTTCCTTAGTTATGTTTAAATAAATACGAATTACAGAGCGATAGAGTACTTATAAATCTCTTGACCTAAAAGAAATATAAGATGTAATTAATAATGCAACTAAGAGTAAATTTAATCATACAATATGTAATATGAAATAGTTACCCTCATAACAATACTTACTGTACCTAAAAGTAATACAAAATATAATAAAGACAGTAATTATAAGTAATAAAGGAAACATGTAATATGAAATAGTTGCGTTTGTCTCCTGCTCCGAATTTTTTCCAGTGTAATTCCCTCTAGTTCCTTTGGCTCAAAAACTGTACACAACCGTTCTATATTTAACACTTCACTTGCTTGCTTCTGCATTCGCTATCTCGTCTTTATATTTTTTTTTTTTTGTTTCTTCCTATTGCTCTTCTTTTGTCGACGCCTTAATTAAGATGTTAAAACATTTAAAAAAAGTCTTGACTTCTTTATATGCTTCTTTTTGGTTTTATCTCGAAGTTTGATTATTTCTTTGCATGAGAAATAAGTATAATTATAAAGTATTTTGTATTGTTTTACTATTGTTGTTTCAACAAATTTGTATTATTTTAACGCCTTATAACACACACGCACACACACACATACAAACGAGTTTTATAATAATTTAAAAAGTCAATATTTTTATATTATAAACATATATATTATTAATAAAAGGGGTTTATGGTCATATATGCATTTGCGTTACATTAGGTATTTATTTATTATATTTTTTTTGGTTGAATTTGGTTAGTTCAGTGATCTTGACTATTGTTTTTTCAAAAGCCCCCTTGTCAAACAATGAACTCTTATTTATACCTTTTCATTTGATTGCCCTAGATCCACTTTATTAGGATTGCTATGATGGTATTTGTTAAATCTTTTAGCTGTTTTTTGTCTTAATACTATTGGATTTTTCGTATACAAATTTTTATTTTGTAAACCTAGTACTATTTTTCTCTTCTTAAATTTTCTTTCGTTATTACGTTTCTTTTAACTTCTTGAATTCTTTGTTTAATAGTTTCTAAATTTATATCAAAGCGATTTATAAAATCTATAGGTTTCATTTTAGTCGTGCTGTGTATGGTATTGTTATAAAAATGTACTGCTTTATTGTTATTTGTTCTAAAAGTGTTGTAATCTTTCAACATCAAAATTTTCCGTACGACTATTAGGGGTCGTAAAATGAATATCCATATCTTGGCAAAACAATCTTATTAGCGCGTTATTAAATTCGTTATCTGAAACGATTTTTCTTGGTTTTCCCAGGAATGCAATTCTTTCCTCAATTTTGACTTTTATTGTGGACATATTTTTATCGGTAAATTTATGTATAGTGGCTACATTTGAAAAATTATCTTTTGTTGTTAAAAAAGGAGTTTTTGAAATTGGAAAATATCTTTATGTACTATATCATTTGGTTTTTCAGGTGTAACTGTGTATTCAAATTTTTTTCTTAGAGGCTTTCTGTCGTATTTGTTTTCAATGCATATTCCACAACTATTTATGTATTTGTTTATATATTTCAACATATTTGGGAAAAAGAACTCATCCTTTATTTCTTCGTAATTTTCTTGAATGCCTCTATGATTACCCCTCTTGTGAATATCTTCAATGATTTTTAGCAGAAGTTCTTCAGAGTTAACAACAATTGCTAGTTTAGTGCATTTGACATTATCATTTGAAAATACGAGTAGCTCAATCAATTTAGTTTGCACTCTATTATAAATAGTATCCTCTAATTCAGAGAATATACTAACTGTGCCCCTTTTTAATTCCCTACGAAATAGATAATTTATATAGTGGTTATTATAAATATCCTTTTCTGTAACATAAATCACTTTGAATTTTTGAAATAATATTTTAACATCTGATTGTTTATTTTTAATATTTTGAATTTATGTTATATATTTATTAACTATTGTCTCAGTAAAGTAGAAATGTTCGTTTAAGTTTTCTTGCGCTGAATGTGTCGTGTCTATCGAATTTTCGCAGACTTTAACTCTGCTTAAAAAGTCAGCTATTCTATTGTCCTTGCCAGTTAAAATAGTCTATATCGAAATCATATTCGCCTAATGATATTCTCCATCGAATTATTCTTGAGTTTGGTTCTTTTAATGAATGGAGCCACTATAATGGTTGCCACATGGGTAGGGACGGAAATATTTTGCTGACCAGACAATGGCTAATAACTCTTTTTTCTAGAGTGTGATAATTTTTTGCATAACCATTGAGAGTTCTACTAGCATAGCAAATAGGCCTTCCATCTTGGCTAAGAATGTTTCCGATTGCCAAATTACTAGCATCTGTAGTCAACACGAATTTCTTACAAAAGTTTGGGTACGAAGTAATGGAGGACTAGTCAATATTTATTTTTTAAGTTTTTCAAAGGCTTGATCATTCAAATTAAAATTTGTGTCTTTTATTTAATAATCGGATTGGCTATTGTTGAATACTTCTTAATGAATTTTCTATAGTATCCTGTCAGACCGAGGAACGATTTGATTTTTGTAACCGTCTTTGGGAGATTGAGATTTTTGATAACACTTATTTTTTTTAGGATTAGGTCTTATACCACCATTAGCAATAATATAACCCAGAAATGCAGTTTCCCTTGATAAGAATTTACACTTGCCGATTTGAACTTTTAAAATATATTCATTAAGTCTTGTAAATATTTTTTGAAAATTTTCAAATGATTGTCAAATTGATGAAATTGTGAGTCGAGTTTGGGAGATCGAAAATCATTTCGAGTTACCTGCAATGCATCTTGTGGCGTGATTCTCCAGAAAATGACATCCAAGTATTTAAACTGGGCACTGTAAAATATGGTACAAAGCCAGCTTCATTCTTGTCAATACGAACAATGCATCAGCTGACTGAGGATGAATCTTCATTGTTTCCAATAGGTGCTCGAATATTGAAGCGTCGTCAACGATTTAATTACAGCAGGACGTTCAATAAAAGAAGTTATGGAAATAAAGAAACAAACTACTGATCTACTAGACAAGGGACAATTTAAACTTCGAAAATGGTATTCAAGCAGCTTAAGTGATACCTGATCAGGAGAAAGAATCATTTTTAAAGTTCGATGATGGGAGCGAAGATACAAAAACTCATTTGAAATCCTATGTCTGACAATTTTCTATTCACATTTTCATCTTTGCAGTCTTCAGCTTCGCCATCTAAGCGCTCCGTAATCTCCGCAATTGCTCAACTTTATGATCCGCTTGGTTTTCTAGGGACGGTAATAGTGAAAGCAAAAATTTTTCTACAGCATATTTGGCGAGAAAAATTGGATTGGGATGAATACTGCCTGGTGTGGCTTTCATGATGATTTTAGTAATGCACAGCACTTTTCATTTCCTTGATTTGTTTTGCAGGCCGCTTCCAGTCTCGAGATGCATGGTTTTTGTGACGCTAGTATCGAGGCTTACGGGGCATGCGTCTATATGCTTTCAACTTAAGGCAACACCACACGATGTCAGCTACTATGTTCTAAATCGCGTGTTGACCCATTGAAATGTATTACCGTTTCAAAGGTGGAACTTTGTGCTGCAGTTTTGCTCGCTTTACTCATAAATGAAACAAAAAAAATGAATATTTTCAAATGCAGTTACTATTGTTGGTCGGATTCGTCTGTGGTTCTATCATGGCTTCGAAATGAGCCTGCCAAGTTTAATATTTTTGTATCTAATCGTGTTTCTACAATTCAGCAGCTAACATCTGGAATGGTATGGCGCTACGTACCGACTGACTGGAACTCAGCTGACATTCTATCTCGCGGAGCATCTCCCAGGCTTCAGTCTTCATATTGGATCGAAGGCTCATCGTTTCTACATGGCAGCAAGGATGGCTGGCCAAAAACCTGTTTGCCTGATCAAAACTGGCTTGAAATGCAGAAACAGGTTCTGACTACGACGGTGATTCAGTCAGATTTAACATTGTCGTACAAATACATCAATTGCTTCAAAACAATGCAAAGAATATTCGACTATGTCTCCAAATTCATTCGACGTAACAAATCAGCTACTGAGGTATCAAATGTGCTGCATGGAGTTCAATTGCTGATTCGAATTGTGCAGAGAGCTCAGCTCTGGACGGCGTACACAAATCTGGACAAAAAACCAGTCAGCACGACCAGTTTCATTTCATCACTGTCACCATTTTCGGACGATGCTGGATTAATGCGTGTTGGTGGTCGGCTTAAAAATTCGAATTTGAATTTTGAGGCTCACCATCCAATAATTTTACCAAAGTATCATCCTCTTACAGTTGTCATCATTCGCGATTTGCATGAAAGGAATCTGCATGCAGGACCTCAGGCACTTTTAGCCTCAATTCGCCTGAAATACTGGCCAATTGGAGGATAGAAAACTGTTTCTCGTGTAGTTAGTCAATGCATACGATGCAAGCCGAATCTCTTACTCAGAACGTTTTGTCATACAAGTGCTATTTGTATTGTTTACAGTGACTTGAAAAATTCGTTTCTGCTAAAAAATGGAATTAAATCGTAAACATTTTCGTGCAATGATTTTTTATGATTTTCGACGTGGATTAACTCAACAAGAGTGTGCCAATCAACTCGCTTCGACTTTTGGTGATGAAGCACCATCCAGGGCCACCGTATTTCGCTGGTTTTCTGAATTCAATCGTGGTCGTAGTTTTCTCCATGACGAATTTCGTGAAGGTCGTCCAAAATCGGTTGTTGTGCCACAAAACATTGATGCTGTGCGTGAACTGATATTGCAAGATCGTCATGTGACATATCGTGAGATGGAGACATGTTTAGGCATTTGTTCCACTCGAATTCATTCAATATTGCATGAACATTTTGCCGTCAAAAAGATTTGTTCGCGTTGGATACCGCATAATTTGACAATCGCGCAAAAAAAGGCTCGTGTCGATTGGTGCAAAGAAATGTTGAAAAAATTCAATCGCGGTGCTTCAAAAGACGGCTATAAGATCGTGACAGGAGATGAATCGTGGATCTATGCATATGAACCTGAAACTAAACAGCAGTCGACTGTATGGGTCTTTCAAGATGAGCCAAATGCAACAAAAGTTGTTCGCGCACAAAGCACTTCGAAGCAAATGATCGCCTGTTTTTTTGGAATAACCGGACATGTCGCCACCGCGCCATTAGAGAAACGTAGAACGGTTAATTCTGAATGGTGCACCACCATTTGTTTGCCAGAAGTGTTCGAAGAAATAAGAAAAATCAACCGCAGAAGACGAATCATTTTCCACCATGACAATGCGTGCTCTCACACATCGGCTCAAACAAGTGACTTTTTAAACACTCAAAACGTGGAATTGATGGGTCATCCGCCCTATAGTCCAGATTTGGCACCCAATGACTTCTATTTATTCCCGCACACCAAAAATAAATTGCGAGGTCAACGTTTTTCGACGCCTGAAGAAGCGGTTGATGCGTTCAAAACACATGTTTTGGAGATACCTCATTCCGATTGGAAAAAGTGCTTTGAAAATTGGTTCAATCGCATGCAAAAATGTATTGATCTTCATGGAGAATATTTTGAAAAACAATAAAGTCATTTTCGATGATACATATTTGTTATTATTTGTCTGTCTCAAGACTTAGGTAGCAGCCCTCGTATTCTTATTTATAACTGTTCTTTTGCTTGTGCATACATACTTTTGAGTTTCTTATGCTTTAGTTGTCTCGAATCGATGAATAAACGCATGTCAATGTGTAATCGAAAATATAATACAACTTAAAACATCGATATTTATTTATTATAAATGAAATAGCATGTCACTGTTAAGTGATTATTCGCGTTTGATATCCAACAATCACATGTATGTAAGATGTGGTATTCCTGGTTGGTGAATCCAGCCCTATGTCGATGGGAGGCGGGAGGATATAAAAGGAGCAAGGTCGTTGAGGAAGTTGAAGTTGTCGAAGAACGTCGAAGCCGTCAGATTGAAGTTGTGTCGCAGAAGCTGTTACGAGTGTTACCATTATTATTGTTAATTATTTACATTAGATTAGATTAGGTAAAGGGTGGGAATCAAATTACACCTCGTCACCGCGGCCACTAAT
>JAWNKV010000870.1:0-33930 GCA_035041805.1 Amiota mariae | reverse complement strand
ATTATATTATATTATATTATATTATATTATATTATATTATATTATATTATATTATATTATATTATATTATATTATATTATATTATATTATATTATATTATATTATATTATATTATATTATATTATATTATATTATATTATATTATATTATATTATATTATATTATATTATATTATATTATATTATATTATATTATATTATATTATATTATATTATATTATATTATATTATATTATATTATATTATATTATATTATATTATATTATATTATATTATATTATATTATATTATATTATATTATATTATATTATATTATATTATATTATATTATATTATATTATATTATATTATATTATATTATATTATATTATATTATATTATATTATATTATATTATATTATATTATATTATATTATATTATATTATATTATATTATATTATATTATATTATATTATATTATATTATATTATATTATATTATATTATATTATATTATATTATATTATATTATATTATATTATATTATATTATATTATATTATATTATATTATATTATATTATATTATATTATATTATATTATATTATATTATATTATATTATATTATATTATATTATATTATATTATATTATATTATATTATATTATATTATATTATATTATATTATATTATATTATATTATATTATATTATATTATATTATATTATATTATATTATATTATATTATATTATATTATATTATATTATATTATATTATATTATATTATATTATATTATATTATATTATATTATATTATATTATATTATATTATATTATATTATATTATATTATATTATATTATATTATATTATATTATATTATATTATATTATATTATATTATATTATATTATATTATATTATATTATATTATATTATATTATATTATATTATATTATATTATATTATATTATATTATATTATATTATATTATATTATATTATATTATATTATATTATATTATATTATATTATATTATATTATATTATATTATATTATATTATATTATATTATATTATATTATATTATATTATATTATATTATATTATATTATATTATATTATATTATATTATATTATATTATATTATATTATATTATATTATATTATATTATATTATATTATATTATATTATATTATATTATATTATATTATATTATATTATATTATATTATATTATATTATATTATATTATATTATATTATATTATATTATATTATATTATATTATATTATATTATATTATATTATATTATATTATATTATATTATATTATATTATATTATATTATATTATATTATATTATATTATATTATATTATATTATATTATATTATATTATATTATATTATATTATATTATATTATATTATATTATATTATATTATATTATATTATATTATATTATATTATATTATATTATATTATATTATATTATATTATATTATATTATATTATATTATTATAAAGAAACATACTTAACATTCATTATATTAAGAAACAATAAAACAAGAAAATATTACAAATAGCGAAGCACACTTTTGGAATTTCTCTTGACTAAAATGCTTCGGACAACCGAGTTTGATAATTTATTCTACATTCACAGTGCGAGTTCTTTTGCAAGTTCTTGCGAGTTCGTGGGTAATCGTTCACAGTGGCCTTTTGCGAGTTTGCGAGTTCAGCGAACAGCTGTTTTTTGTTTTGGTTATACATACAAGTAGAACGTTGTGACCAATTATGAGAAATTAAAATGGAAAATGTGCGAGAAATATATGATTGAGAACAATTTGCATTGTATGCAAATAATTCTTGCAGCAGCCTTTTTCATTCCTGCTACTTATTTTATTAATATTTGAAAAAAAAATTACAATTTAAATTTTTCTTCAAATTGTTTTGTGCATAATCAGCTGTTTAATGTTGAGAATGATCAAAAAAGGTGGATATGACCAAAAACTTGGCAGCAGCGTCGCAGAGTGACCAATATCATTACCGAGTTCGTACGAGTTCGTCGATGAACTTGAGTTCAGCTCAGTGTGAATACACTTTTAAACTTTTTATCGATTCAACCAACAAGTTTTATGTAAAATCCTACAAATTTGGTGTCAGCAGTGGGATAGATTTTGTTTCACATAAGCAAAATTCGAACAATTGTGAGAGTGAATGAGATGGAAGTCGCTTACTAAGAAAAAACCAACAACAAGGAGTCATTAGAAGTGATGCGCAGAAGTTTGACGCCGGTGGATAGACGATTGATATCGAGAGCTAGTGAATCACGGTCGGTGGTGTCGATAAAGCAGAGCAGCGCAGATGCTGAGAGAGACAACGTCAATATATTGAGTTTGACAGTTGTAGAAGCACAGAGCAAAGCAGAGCAACGACAAGAAATTGAGTTTGAGGAAGGAGACAAGAGTAAGATTTAAAAAAAAAACAAAAAAGAAACTCACAACACATTTCTATTGTTAAGAAGAAGAAGAGTCTTGTTTTCATACAAAAAACAAAAATATACAACATTTTATTAATATTTTTGCATTTTTTGCATATTCAATTCAAAATATTTAGTTGTTTTTACCAAATAAATGCATGAGAAAAAATGAAAAAAATTACTTTATATGCAATTAAGTATTGTTAAATGATTTCGTTTTAAGGAAAAGGGGGGCTAGATCCGGTGAGTATGGGGGGTGGACAATCGGTGTCATGGCATTTTTGGTCAAAAATTGCTTCACGGAAAGGGCGGTGTGGGCCGGCGCGTTGTCATGATGGAAGAACCAGTCGCTGCAACCCTTCTCATGTGCAAATCTTCGGATAAAATTCTCTGAATTGAACTCCATGACATTCCCAACATCTCACAGAGTTGATCAATGGTTCGGCAACGGTCTTCACGAACGAGGGCATTGATTTTGTTGACGTTTTCATCAGTTCTTGACGTTGAAGAGCGTCCTGAACAAAGTTGGTCTTCAATAAACATTTCTCCATTTTTAAAACGTGAAAACCAATCGAAAACTCTGGTTTTACTTAGGGCAGCATCCCCATAAGCAGTCTTAAGCATTACAATAGATTACGATTTCCCCATAAAATTTCACAGCCGAGCGTTGTTCTCGACAATCTGCCATTACGTTTTCGCCGAAATGTAAAAAGTTCTTTTACTAAAAAAATCTCACAGGCGAACCGATGCACTCACAGCGACACAACTTTGCACACTGAAGCAGATGGCGTGACACTAACGGACATGTGGTCAAACAATAGGTTCCCCCACTCTCCCTGCCCACCACAGCGTAATTCCCGTTTTTTTTTTTTTGGGTCCCCCTCGTATATACTTTATGGGGTCTCCGACGTCTCCTTCTGTGTGTTACAAACTTCATGACAAACTTATAACACTTTTCACTGCGTTAAGAGTATAACAAATCTACATGAAAACTACTTACATATATGTATATGCATGTCTCATGAAAAGCTAGTTATTCACTATATGCTCGTACTTAGTATTTTTTGACACATAAATTGTACATTTGCATATATTGCTTATATTGAACATATTTTTGTAACATTTTTAACAGTTATGTATATATTTATTATTTTTTTTTTTTTTAAGATTTACTTGTTTGTTTGTTTTTTTTTTTAATTTGCGTTTTCGTTTTAAAATTTCCTATTTATTATTTTTTTGTATCTTTTGCTCTTCGTGTTTCGGTTGGGTTTCGTTTTGGTTTTCAATTTTTTTTTTATTTATTACATCAATTTTAATTTTATTTAATATATTCGATACGATTTTATTAATTACTACGATTTAACACATTTTTTTACTCACAATTTCGGAAGTACTTATATATATTATGTTGTTGCAGTACTTACGTATGTACATACATATTGTATATTATAAGTATAAATGATCATTTAACATGTGTACGTTAAATAGGTAAGTGTTCATGGATTTGAGTTTTTATTTCTGTCATTATTATTAAATTACGTTTCGTTTTAGTATAGTATTTATTTACAATATTCGTTTATGTTAAAAAAAGCTTACATATTTTTATTCTTTATATTTTATCGTTTATCATTTTCATATACTTATACTACATATATTTATTTATTATATATTTCATAAATTTATAACATCATTTTCATCATTGGAAGATGCATTGCATGCCAAGATGTCCAGAACCGTCAAAATTATTATTATCATCACTTTACTTGTATATTTCCATCCATACACAATAATAATTACTTGCTCTTATTGTGGAACTCTTCCTATATTTTTTATCGATTTTACAATAACAGATAAATAAATTTGAAAAATAAGAAGAAAAACTTGTAACTTCGGTTTAACCTAAGATTTGATACACCAAGATTTAATACCCAAAATATTGATCGATCAGCCGATCAGATCAAGATGATCGATTGATGTATTTAATTTTTACTATTACCTATATTAAATTGATTTTAGACAAAGGTCACTTTGAGAGTATAACCTGAAATGCAATAGAGAACTGAAGCATCCCCAGCAAGAAAATCTGGACAAAGAACTACATTATGTATATAAATACATAGTATTGTATGTATATACCATGGAAAACGATCAAAGTTTTTTGTCGTTCGCGAAAACTTTTTCCAAATGTCTTAAGTTAGGAACTCAATACCCAGTTAAAATACAATTAAAATTTAATAAAATAAGTATATACTTATAGTAAAGACTATTCGAACAACTTTCAGAAAAGAAAGTCGATTTATCCAATTTTAGTGTCATTTACTTCAGTATTGCTTCAGTTATTTGTTTATTAAGTAAACCGTACATGTTGACAAGTTCCTTTTCGCTTGTCGGTCTGTCTGTTTGTTGTTTATTTTGACATTAACATCGAATTACTAAAAATTACATGGCTTCCACAGCTATTGAAATATGGACTTGCTTGGAGTTTTCACGATATCTCTAACCACTAAAATTTATCTTACATTTTTTTAATTATTCAAATAACTCAGAACAATGCATAAGCTGATCTAGAGAAGGTTACACGTTCTCAATTTAACAAACAATTGGGTCCGAAAATCCCAAAGTTAGCATCGTATTTCCCTTATTCCCAACTGAACCAATTGTTGGTGATAAGACTTTCACACTATTTTAATTCTAAAAATTTGTATCTTGACTTTTTGTTAAGTTTAAGCAACACATAATAAATCAATTTTTTTTTTTTTTTTTTTGTTGGAATCTTATAGAGATAAATTAATAAAAGGTTGGACAAAGAAACTTGACATATAAGAACATTCGATAAATGGATATTGAAATCTATTTTTTTTTTTTTTTTTTATTTTTACATTGTAAATAGTAATTTAGGATTGCTGAGGAATAAAATTTGTTGTCAGTCAGTAGTTTCTAAGCATTAACAGGTTTTTTTATTATTATATTATTATTATTATGATAATCAAATAAAGAATTTTAATGAATTTATTACTTAATTTTGTCCTTATTTTGTGCGTATTTGTTCTTCATCACTTTTCTTTAACATCGCAGTCAGTATTTCCTAAAATTATACAATTCTATCTGTGCCCAGCCACGCTTTGCGTGGCCCAATCTACATGTGAAACTTAGTTTATTCAAGGCCACAGTAAAACGGTTTATTTATTTTGTTTGAGTACTTTCTATTGGGTTGGTTCGAACACTTTCGAATATACAGCGTTTGATCATACCATCGAACTATGATTATTGTCTATGAAAAATCCAATGGGCCTCATGCATAAAAACTAAGCAATTGCTTAAGTCAAGTCTTCTGCGCTTAAGCTCACACCTCGAGTTAAAGCAAACATCTTGAACTCAATCTCAATTTCGTATGCATAAAATTGAGTTGAAACCATGCATTGACTTTGAGCTGAGTGAGATCAAACGGTAGGAACTCTAAAAAGGAGTTATATGACAGAATAAAAAATAAATTCAAAGAAAAAACTGAAATCGTTTTGCTAATTCGTAGCAAATGTATTGATCTTGAAAATTTCTTTCGAATCGTATATGTATATTATCACTTTGTATGCTCGGTTTTTTATTCTAAAATGGGTATAATCTATAACTCCGATTGCAAACAAAAAAATATTTTTTTCTTGCAATTTCCTTCGAGCTATTTGAAATTATTCCATTGTGCTTGGGAAGTTAATCCATTTTTTTGCCCTGTCCGATATAATTAGCGCCATTTCGGAGTTCGTTCTTGAAGCAATGGATTGATGAACACCGAGATCTCCATCAATACCATTTTGGAATCCAAGATCAGCACAAAATCTTAAAATCAACCGAATTTTTGTATTATTTGTGAGCGCACCACATCGAGATTCCTTAGTTTGACCAAGAAATTAATTAGTGAGCCAACTATTATGTTCCGTTTTAAAGCGGTATAATATTTTGTCGTCGGCTTCCACATTATTATTCCAATCTTTATCATTTCCGTTTAGCTGGAACGAAAGACTCTGCCATTATAACTGAAAGAATTGCTTGAGTCAAGTAAAAAAGTCCTCAACAAAATGTGTGCTAGAACTTACAAAGTTAAGCAATTGATTGTTATTATGCATACGAAAAGAAGCTATTGCTCTCGAACATGTGACAATGTGAGTTCAAACTTCACCGCTGAGCTCAAACTCATATCGTGAGCAAAAACAAACGAGTAGAAACATTTTTATGCGTACCAAACCGAGCTTTTGCTTAAAAAGTCGAGATAAAGCAATTGCTCATCTTTTAAGCATGAGGCCCAATCAAATCAACTCAGCGCTCAGAAGCAACAAGCTTCGATCGAGTTTCGCACACGAAACGAAAATTGTATGATCGATCACGCAAGAGCCAGCATTATATATTCGCGATCGGTTCTTTACTTTTATAAAAACAACTGTACTACATATTTGTTTTATTTAAAACGAAAGTAGATTAAGAAGCACAGAATTAACAAACTTATTTATTCATTTATTATTGTTTAAGTCTTTGGAAAAAAAGGAACTAAAGTTTCAAACATTTCTTTGACTTAATTCTAAGAATAAACGTAAATCAAATAGTATAAATTTTATAATTCTTCTTTATTAAAATTTTTATAGAATGAGTTTAAGAACAGCAAGCTATTAACTGCTCCTGGCCCAAGTCTATTGCATTTTCCTGTTATTATATTGGCAACTAAAGAAAATGATCTACTGCACTGCTTTGCTGTATTAATAATATAAACAAATAAGGATATTTGTTTTGATTATTCCACCACTCCATTAAATTAAAGTTTTCAGATATTGTATATCTACTTTTCTGTGCAATATCTTTTCACTTCCTCTTCAGACTTTTCTGTAGTTTTTGAGGCAGATTGTTTCATTAAATTTGAGAAAAAGAATTGTCTTGTTTTAAAATTTCGGCCAATACATCCCACATAAAATAGCCCTTTACGTTTACTGGATATTGTATAATTACCATTTGTTATTATTTCAGACACACTCTCTACAGTTACTTCCATTGTTTTGTATGCGTATGTATATATTAAAATTCACAGTAAACAACCCAACACGTGATGGAACAATGGAATGTATAAATTTTGTGCATACTCGAGCACATCATAGGTAATGAGTCATGAGCGACCAGAACACAAGCGAAAAATTCAATCATGCAAGTTCATTGCCAAAGCATGTTCGATCTTTTCTTGTTTCTAATCAAAAACGCACGATCTCAAATGACCAAGTATGATTTTCTATTATGTGATTCCAACTGAATTTTTGCTTCGAGCTCATGCTTAATCGATCTCAGCTTTTCATTCAACCAAAGTAGCAAGATAATAATCAGTACGAGTCAATGTTCGAGTGAGATTGAAAATTTAATACTCGTTGCAGCTCTCTGGAAAAAGTAAGATTACTATTAGTAATCGTTTGGAGTTGGTGCATAAGAAAGCGATTATGATGAATAATCGTACTAAAGTCGCGAAATGCCATACATACTTATAATCACTTCAAATTAGTCGGTTCTTGGTCCGCTCTTATACGTACTATTCACCGCTGACATCCCTACAAATCCCCGCCTCATGACATCAACCTTTGCAGATGACACTGCAATCACCAGTCGGTCACGCTGCCCCAAAGAAGCATCGAAAGAGCTATCCGATCACCTGCAACTTGTATCAGTCTGGCTGGACAATTGGCGTATAAAAGTCAATCCGGATAAATGTAAACATGTAACATTCACCCTAAATAAGAGTGACCAATCAGCATGAAAGTTGGCATGTGTATGTATTTTTTTTTTTTTTTTCATGAAGAATGTTTATATGGTATCCAATTTATTGCAACTCGCAAGTTTTTATATATTTTCATATTTTTTTTAATAAGAAGTACATTTTTTTTGACTCTACTGTAAGTTATTATGCTACAATACAAAAAGCTCATTGCTATAGAATTCATATTTTAACGATAGATGGTGGGAATCTATATATCTTATGGTAATCTACCATTCGATTATCATATTAAGAACCTATATAAATTGCCGCCATACAATTTTCACAAGAACAATGACTACAAAAATCGCACACTAACATCACGACGAGACCGCAGCAACACGCGCCGGCTATGCTAGTATGTATATAGATTATAAAAAAGATGTGAATAAAAAAATTGTATTGAATTGAATTCCAAATATTTAGATAGGCGCATGTCCCAGACGAAGAAATTGACAAACAAAGAAATTCTCCTTACCTTTATAGATTGTAAAAAAAAAAACAATTCTATTCAGTATAAGTTCCTAATTTCGAATTTTAAGCTCCGTAGAGCTCATTACTTTATCACCTTATATTTGGTGGAACCAAATATTCGTGATGCAACAAGTCAAGGCGAAGATAGCATTTTCAACTTCGTTGAAAATTCATACTGAATTTGTTCGTATGCCATTTGGGTTTGGGTCATCGGCCAAATATTAATGAATAGTACTTCATTAATAAAACATGAATAGATGACTTACTTATAATCAGTATCTCACTAGAGGAATACATTACTAATATCACAGCAATTCTTGTATGACGGGCCTACGCCTAATTACAAATTATAATTTAGTTATTAATATTATTAGCGACAAAGGAAGAGTTAGGAAGGATTGGAGGCAATTAGAAAAGTTCAGGACCAGACTTGAGCTGGACTCTAGGATGTCAGCTTTGGCCCACTAACCAATGAGCCAACGAGCCAGTCGGCTTAAAGTAAACACTTTGCATATCTATTTACTACTAGGTTTAAAAAAAATAAAAAATCTCTGTTATTCTCTTACTCTATTCTTTTGGTCGGGATTGCATTACATGTCGGTCAGGTAAATGATAGACAGATCCTTTAGATGAGCCTTTAAGTACCTGCCCGTATCTGCTATCTTATCTATTCTTTAGTTTTGGGTTTTTTTTTTTTTTTGTTTTTCCTTCATTTGGAATTGTTTATTGGTAGTCATTAACGCAGATGCCACTCGACTAGTTTACCTAAAATAAGTATTTATATACTATATATTATATACTAGCTGTCGCCTTAGCAGTAGCGCAGCATAGTGGTCGGACTTGTATGGAGCCAGCGGAAAAAAATACTTCTAGTGAAGATGTCAACCTGAAACTTTGGTCATGTCTTTGTACAAATGAGAGAACTATTGAAAAAAATGTGGGTTGTTCAAAAAGAAAAATATTTTTGAAAAATTGCAATTTGTTGTTAAAATTTATATCAAGAAGTATTTAATGATAAAATGAGGGTGGTTCGACACACGACTCTACACTCAGTCCACACCAACTTTCAATAAGAAAAGTAATTCAAAAAAATTATAAACGAAATTGATACTAGCGCATGTCCTATGACGTCAGCAGCATGTATTCAAATTTTATGTACAGAAGATGGAACATAGTACCATGGATACATCTCTATCAGTCCCTTAGCAGTATCGAGCGCATGTTTCCCGAATTTTTCCACATGTTTTTTATACCCTGAAAACATAGCTTTGAGTAATGTTGCACATCTCGCTATTAAATACTTATCAATGCCCGTAATTAGAGCAGCCAAGTTCGTGCTATTAAAAAATTTCCGTTTCCGTCATTTGACGTCCCACTGCCTCCTGCTTTTGGTTTGTCAGTGACCGTATTGTATAAAAACTCTATATAGAGTATAAGTCTACTATTTTTGTTAAAATTAAACGGTTCATTAGTCATAAATGTGTGAATTAATTGCAGTACAAAAAAAAAATTCTTTCCGATTAAATTTTTTGTTTTCTTGCCATAAGTTGTATTTTTCCTTCTTCGTCAGTAGATAGTTGGGTGGTCTCGTATTTAAATTGAAATCTGATTGGTCTACAGTAGCGGGTCCACGATGGACGAGGATTTTTCCAAATTATTTTAACATTATGGAACTCATCAGATTTCGTTATAAGTTGAACAGGTACATAGAAAACAACAACTTAAGAACACCACTTGATAACAACAATACCGCACAATGTCTGCGATTGCTTAGCGTTTTTAATACAGGCGCTCACAGTCTATTGAAGATTACACGACGCTCGGCACATCTCGGCAGCAGGAACGAACACTATATACTCTTAAAAACCTGAACTAATATTAGAAAAAAAAATTATATGGGGATACAGGGGGAAAAATACAACTTAAACTTTAAGTGAAATTCTAAAATAAATAAAAAAAAAATATAAAAAAAATACTAACTTTGGCTATGCCGAAGTTATAATACTCTTCACGCCCAATCTAGTGGTCCGAGGGTCTTCAAATTTATAAGGTTAATGGATATGGGTCAGACACTTATAGTATCCTTATTTCAAGTCGATAGTACAAAACAAAAAAGTTTTTCTAATAAGAACATGAATTTGGATCCAGGTTTGTATGGTTAGTGGTCCGAAAGTCTTGACATTTTCATGGATGGTTCATATAAGTCGGAAACTTATAGTTTCCAAATTTCAAAACGACAGTAAAAAAACAAAAAGTTTTTCTAATAAGAACTTTAATTTCGACCCTGGTTTGTATGGAGGGTACCCCCCATAGTGGTCCGATTCGGCTGCTTCCGGCAAATATGTATGGTAAAAAGAAAGCTCTGTGCAAAATTTCATCTCTGTAGCTCAAAAATTGAGGGACTAGTTTGCATACATACAGACGAACAAACAGACAGACGGACGGACATGACTAGATCAACTCGTCTCGTCGCGCTGATCAGGAATTTACGAGGGGGGACCCAACAAAAATGGAATTTCGTCATAACTTCTTTATTTCTTAATATTTTAACACCAAATTTTGATCACTTTCAAAGTATTCTCCATTGACCACAACGCACTTCTCCAAACGATTCTTCCATTGTTCAAAACAGGTTTTAAATTCACTCAACGGCATGTCCTTTAAGCCTTCCAGCGATTTTTGTTTCACCTCCTCCACAGTGGCAAAACGCTTTCCTTTCATATTCCTTTTGAGTCTGGGGAACAAAAAAGAAGTCACAGGGGGCTAGATCCGGTGAGTATGGGGGGTGGACAATCGGTGTCATGGCATTTTTGGTCAAAAATTGCTTCACGGAAAGGGCGGTGTGGGCCGGCGCGTTGTCATGATGGAAGAACCAGTCGCTGCAACCCTTCTCATGTGCAAATCTTCGGATAAAATTCTCTGAATTGAACTCCATGACATTCCCAACATCTCACAGAGTTGATCAATGGTTCGGCAACGGTCTTCACGAACGAGGGCATTGATTTTGTTGACGTTTTCATCAGTTCTTGACGTTGAAGAGCGTCCTGAACAAAGTTGGTCTTCAATAAACATTTCTCCATTTTTAAAACGTGAAAACCAATCGAAAACTCTGGTTTTACTTAGGGCAGCATCCCCATAAGCAGTCTTAAGCATTACAATAGATTACGATTTCCCCATAAAATTTCACAGCCGAGCGTTGTTCTCGACAATCTGCCATTACGTTTTCGCCGAAATGTAAAAAGTTCTTTTACTAAAAAAATCTCACAGGCGAACCGATGCACTCACAGCGACACAACTTTGCACACTGAAGCAGATGGCGTGACACTAACGGACATGTGGTCAAACAATAGGTTCCCCCACTCTCCCTGCCCACCACAGCGTAATTCCCGTTTTTTTTTTTTGGTCCCCCTCGTACATACTTTATGGGGTCTCCGACGTCTCCTTCTGTGTGTTACAAACTTCATGACAAACTTATAACACTTTTCACTGCGTTAAGAGTATAACAAATCTACATGAAAACTACTTACATATATGTATATGCATGTCTCATGAAAAGCTAGTTATTCACTATATGCTCGTACTTAGTATTTTTTGACACATAAATTGTACATTTGCATATATTGCTTATATTGAACATATTTTTGTAACATTTTTAACAGTTATGTATATATTTTTTATTATTATTTTTTTAAGATTTACTTGTTTGTTTGTTTTTTTTTTTAATTTGCGTTTTCGTTTTAAAATTTCCTATTTATTATTTTTTTGTATCTTTTGCTCTTCGTGTTTCGGTTGGGTTTCGTTTTGGTTTTCAATTTTTTTTTTATTTATTACATCATTTTTAATTTTATTTAATATATTCGATACGATTTTATTAATTACTACGATTTAACACATTTTTTTACTCACAATTTCGGAAGTACTTATATATATTATGTTGTTGCAGTACTTACGTATACATATTGTATATTATAAGTATAAATGATCATTTAACATGTGTACGTTAAATAGGTAAGTGTTCATGGATTTGAGTTTTTATTTCTGTCATTATTATTAAATTACGTTTCGTTTTAGTATAGTATTTATTTACAATACTCGTTTATGTTAAAAAAAGCTTACATATTTTTATTCTTTATATTTTATCGTTTATCATTTTCATATACTTATACTACATATATTTATTTATTATATATTTCATAAATTTATAACATCATTTTCATCATTGGAAGATGCATTGCATGCCAAGATGTCCAGAACCGTCAAAATTATTATTATCATCACTTTACTTGTATATTTCCATCCATACACAATAATAATTACTTGCTCTTATTGTGGAACTCTTCCTATATTTTTTTATCGATTTTACAATAACAGATAAATAAATTTGAAAAATAAGAAGAAAAACTTGTAACTTCGGTTTAACCTAAGATTTGATACACCAAGATTTAATACCCAAAATATTGATCGATCAGCCGACCAGATCAAGATGATCGATTGATGTATTTAATTTTTACTATTACCTATATTAAATTGATTTTAGACAAAGGTCACTTTGAGAGTATAACCTGAAATGCAATAGAGAACTGAAGCATCCCCAGCAAGAAAATCTGGACAAAGAACTACATTATGTATATAAATACATAGTATTGTATGTATATACCATGGAAAACGATCAAAGTTTTTTGTCGTTCGCGAAAACTTTTTCCAAATGTCTTAAGTTAGGAACTCAATACCCAGTTAAAATACAATTAAAATTTAATAAAATAAGTATATACTTATAGTAAAGACTATTCGAACAACTTTCAGAAAAGAAAGTCGATTTATCCAATTTTAGTGTCATTTACTTCAGTATTGCTTCAGTTATTTGTTTATTAAGTAAACCGTACATGTTGACAAGTTCCTTTTCGCTTGTCGGTCTGTCTGTTTGTTGTTTATTTTGACATTAACATCGAATTACTAAAAATTACATGGCTTCCACAGCTATTGAAATATGGACTTGCTTGGAGTTTTCACGATATTCTAACCACTAAAATTTATTTTACATTTTTTTAATTATTCAAATAACTCAGAACAATGCATAAGCTGATCTAGAGAAGGTTACACGTTCTCAATTTAACAAACAATTGGGTCCGAAAATCCCAAAGTTAGCATCGTATTTCCCTTATTCCCAACTGAACCAATTGTTGGTGATAAGACTTTCACACTATTTTAATTCTAAAAATTTGTATCTTGACTTTTTGTTAAGTTTAAGCAACACATAATAAATCAATTTTTTTTTTTTTTTTTTTGTTGGAATCTTATAGAGATAAATTAATAAAAGGTTGGACAAAGAAACTTGACATATAAGAACATTCGATAAATGGATATTGAAATCTATTTTTTTTTTTTTTTTTTATTTTTACATTGTAAATAGTAATTTAGGATTGCTGAGGAATAAAATTTGTTGTCAGTCAGTAGTTTCTAAGCATTAACAGGTTTTTTTATTATTATATTATTATTATTATGATAATCAAATAAAGAATTTTAATGAATTTATTACTTAATTTTGTCCTTATTTTGTGCGTATTTGTTCTTCATCACTTTTCTTTAACATCGCAGTCAGTATTTCCTAAAATTATACATTTCTATCTGTGCCCAGCCACGCTTTGCGTGGCCCAATCTACATGTGAAACTTAGTTTATTCAAGGCCACAGTAAAACGGTTTATTTATTTTGTTTGAGTACTTTCTATTGGGTTGGTTCGAACACTTTCGAATATACAGCGTTTGATCATACCATCGAACAATGATTATTGTCTATGAAAAATCCAATGGGCCTCATCTATAAAACAGTAACTTTTCTGAGATATTAATATAAATAAATATAGCTTTATGAAGTTAACAAAAATCAAAATAGTAATTTAATAATATACCATATACATGTAAATAATTTTATTAAGCTTAGGAAAATCTTTAGATGTTAAGCATTATTATAATAAATTTAAGTTCTAGTCTTTAAGAATACTGTAAAAACATAACCAATACCTGATACAATAAAGACAAATGAAAAAGTGAAAAAAAATAAAAGTCAATGGGCCTCATGCATAAAAACTAAGCAATTGCTTAAGTCAAGTTGAGTTGAAACCATGCATTGACTTTGAGCTGAGTGAGATCAAACCTTCTTGTTTGCGTCAGAATCATGAGTTGTAACGAGAGTGAAGGCGAAATTGATCGCAATTTGGATCACACTCTGTGATTTCAACTCTCTACCTATTACGGTTCATGAGGCAGAGCCGGAGTCGGACGGACGGATGGCGTAAGCTTAGTAATAGTATCCCGTTAGCACCCTATGGGTACGGAACTCTAAAAAGGAGTTATATGACAGAATAAAAAATAAATTCAAAGAAAAAACTGAAATCGTTTTGCTAATTCGTAGCAAATGTATTGATCTTGAAATTTCTTTCCAATCGCGTGTTTCTTGCACATTAATAGAATATAACCCCTTTATGCATAAATTGTATATTATCACTTTGTATGCTCGGTTTTTTATTCTAAAATGGGTATAATCTATAACTCCGATTGCAAACAAAAAAATATTTTTTTTTTGCAATTTCCTTCGAGCTATTTGAAATTATTCCATTGTGCTTGGGAAGTTAATCCATTTTTTGCCCTGTCCGATATAATTAGCGCCATTTCAGAGTTCGTTCTTGAAGCAATGGATTGAAGAACACCGAGATCTCCATCAATACCATTTTGGAATCCAAGATCAGCACAAAATCTAAAAATCAACCGAATTTTTGTATTATATGTGAGCGCACCACATCGAGATTCCTTACTTTGACCAAGAAATTAATTAGTGAGCCAACTATTATGTTCCGTTTTAAAGCGGTATAATATTTTGTCGTTGGCTTCCACATTATTATTCCAATCTTTATCATTTCCGTTTAGCTGGAACGAAAGACTCTGCCATTATAACTGAAACAATTGCTTGCGTCAAGTACAAAAGTCCTCAACAAAATGTGTGCTAGAACTTACAAAGTTAAGCAATTGATTGTTATTATGCATACGAAAAGAAGCTATTGCTCTCGTATATGTGACAATCTAAGTTCAAACTTCACCGCTGAGCTTAAACTCATATCGTGAGCAAAAACAAACAAGTCAAAACATTTTTATGCGTACCAAACCGAGCTTTTGCTTAAAAAGTCGAGATAAAGCAATTGCTTAGCTTTTATGCATGAGGACCAATGAAATGATCGAACGTTCGATTGTTTGTTCGAATACTTTCGAACATAAAGCGTTTGATCATACCATCGAACATAAAGCGTTTGATCATACCATCGGACAATGGTTAATGTCTATAAAAAATCAAATGAAATGATCGAACGTTCAGGTCTCCATCTACATTTAAAAAAAAAAACTAACTAAACCGGTTGAAAATTATGGGTGCTAGAGGGAAACATACACATATTTCAACTTTGTTTTATATATAGTAGAATAGATATCATATGAACTAACTGGATTACTTAATAATAACAGTTTTTGTAGCTAATAAAGAATTTTACTTCGTTAACGCTTATGATTTTATATAGCGTAGTGTGAATCTGTTTGCATAAAATCAGATAGATGAGTAGATGGAAGGTAAATAGGTATTACTTACTATTATAGATTCCCCCTTGCTATTGCCATATTGTCATGGTAAGGAGGCTCATTAGTGGATGTAAGGACCCTGAGAGCGATACCGAAGGCAGCATAGACTATCACTAGTACCTTTCAATGGGGCATAAGGTTTCTGGATGAACAGACAAGCTAGCTGCCTATCTAATTATATCCCATACTATTGTAATTTATGGACAACCATAACAATTAGTGACATTGCTCATATTACGTGGCATATTGATTCTGAGGGTGCTTGTTCTGTTCCGATTAAGTCCCTTATACTACTATTTATGCATATATGGCATACATATGTATGTGTATATTATTAACTTAACTTTCTCTATGATTGGCTTATATCAATAATTCTTTAATTTAAATTCTAAAACATAATAAAACATTTTAATAACCTCATTGTCGATAACATAAACATTTTGAACGCTCAGAGGAATAACAATTAGTAAAAGTTTAGAAAGTAAACAAAAAAAATTTACAATAATAATAAATAAATAAATATGATGTCTATATATGTATATATAATATTTATAATCACTTATCATGTTTTTTTTTTTTTTGTTATTATATAAAAAATATTTATATAATTTTATCATTTGTTTTTTATTAAATAATTTTTAACAAATATGTATGCATACAAAATCAGTGAAAAATAATTTATCATCATTTATAGAAGAAATTTAAAAAAAAAGTTTTGTTTTATTATTTTATTATGTGTGCAATTTCCTCAAAAACTACTAATTCGATTTGGATGGATTTCGTTATTTGACTAAATATTTTTCTTAAAAATGTTATATTATTTTATAAATTAAAAATAACATTGAACGACAAAATTTGTTATTGGTTTTTTATTAGAAAAAAATATAAAAACAGACTAACTTTGGCTATGCCAAAGTTGTAATACTCTTCACTCCCAAGCTAGTGGTCCGAGGTCGGTGGCTATGGGTCAGACACTTATAGTGTCTTAATTTCAAGTCGATAGTACAAAAAACAAAAAGTTTTTCGAATAAGAACCTAAATTGGATCCAAGTTTGTATGGGGGGTACCCCTCCTGGTGGGCTGAGGGTCTTGAAATTTTCATGGTTCGTGGATATGGGTTAGAATCTTTTGATGTCCAAATTTCAAGTCGATAGTACAAAAAACAAAAAAAAATCTAATATGAACTTTCATTTGGATCCCGGTTTGTATGGAGAGTACCCCCCTAGTATTTCGATTCGGTTGAAATGTACTGCGTTTGGTAAAAAGAAAGCTCCGTGCAAAGTTTCAGCTCTCTAGCTCAAAAACTGAGGGACTAATTTGCATTCATACAGACATACATACGGACATGGCTAGATAAACTCGTCTCGTCGAGCTAACCAAGAATATATATACTCCCCATAAGGGTTTCCGATGTCTCCTTCTGTTTGTTACAAACTTCATGACATTGCGAGTTTTGGGAAAAGACGTTTTCCCATTGGTATAATTTTTTTCATTTAGCTCTTGAAGTCATCCAGGTCATCGTGCATTATTGACCTTCTACTTCTAGGTGTTTTATTCGAAGTGTAATAAAGAAGTTCGAGTCGTTTGGAAAATATGTGTGTGTATGTGATGTCAGGAGTCCAAATCGAAATAACACTAAGCGTTTTTCAAAAAAATGATTCTATTGATGCAAAGTGTGGAAATGATGATGATCTCATCATCCGTGGCAACCTAGATCCTTCTTATGGTACGTGTATTGTTCCTTAATGAACATTCTGTATAAATTTAAGACTTTAAAGCATAGAAACAATATGCAATATATTTTTTGGTTAATTTAATTCAGAAATACACAAAACGTTAAAAACAATTACAATACAATATACAATCTTACGAATGTGTACATCCCAAAAAATAAACTATTTGTTTCGATTTATGAACTGTTCGAATCACCATTGAACCGTTATCAGACCCTTACTATACATTGGGAGCGTTACAAGAAACGGATAAGTCAATTGAAGAGGTAGTGTATAATTTTAATTTGAACAAATTTTGGTGGTTTCAAAAGGACTACACTGGGCGAGTTTACTAGCAGATAGTGAAATCACTCAATGTCATCGAGGCTTTAATGAAGAAATGGTTTTGAGAGCAAATTTTATTTGGAATTGAAGAGATTATTTTCTTGTTGCACATAAAGAGGCCGACAAATTGAAATAAATTAAAAATTTAAACAGTTTAACACTTGCAGAAATTATCATTACATAATATTGCGTGGTTAATATGTATCTTTTTTAGTATGTATATCGTTTTGTTTACTGTTATTTAAAAAAATTTAAAAAGTCTTCTTATTTAATGACCCATTATATTAATATTGGTTGTGTTTGTGTTTTTTTTTTATTCTAAGCGCTTTCAGTGTAAAGGCAACAACATGAACATTAAAAATAAAGAGAAAATTTAATTGAAATAAAGTTCAACTCATTTTTTAATAAAAACAAATATGGTACATTAACATCGGTTCACCGAAGCTTTTATGCCTTTCACCCCTAATGAATAATTCCCTTCTTTCCCTTTTTCGCAAACAACAAAAAACTTGAAAAAAAGATTTTTCAATAATTAAACTGAACTATGGAAAAATAAAACAACAATTATAATTTTTAATTGAATGTTGTATGGGAACTACATAATTCAGTAATCAAGGAACTCTGATTTTAATATACATACCAACTGCATGTCACAATAAATAACAGCTTGTGATTTTTACATGCGGACTATCTCTTCCAGTAATCAGAGAGTTCTGCGCTTTAGTACTACTCGACAGACAGACTGACAATTGGATTAAATCGATTCTACTCGACACGCTGTCTCCGACAAAATTAAAAAGATAAAAATAAGTCAATAATAGAGCTGAAAGCCATGACAGCTAGTGCTCTTATTTTTAAGTACATAGTTTAAGAATTTATCTTTCGTTAAACTACTTCTATAATAATGATAATAATCAATTTATAAAAATTATATGAAATGAATAAATAAAAAACAGAAGACAAATAAAATGTAAAATAAATTTCTAATGTTATTTTATTTTATTACGATTTTCGTTTTTATCGATTTTGCTTAAATTAAAAAAAAAAATTATTATTATTATTTAATTAATTAATATATTTAAGGTACATTTGAATATTGCATTATAATTATTTATGTATAATTATCAACACATTTTGTTGAATTTTATTATTTTTTGTTTTGTTTGTTCTTTTAGGTTTTTATTTTTTTAATCATTTTCATATATATAAATACATAGTTTTTCTTTCTTTTTATTGCCTTTTAGAGAAGAAAAAATGCTTTAAATTAATGATTAAATCACCATCATCAGCTTCTAGATCATCACATTTCGAAATTTTTATTAAAATACAAATCCAAAATAGGAAGAAAACCTCAACATTTCATTTTCCCTGAATTAGAATACAAATTTTATATATACGTATATATATATGTTATATACATATATGTCTATGAAGAAAAATAGAATAGAGAAAAGAAGCACATCAATGAAATCATAAATAAATAATAATAATTAAAATTAGAAATGGAATTAGAAATAATATAACAAAAAAGCAGAAAAAACACCAAAAAATAATATATGTATACAAAATTCTTGTTGTTTTCATTTTGTTTTTGACATTCATTTGTTATCATTATTCTTAAAATTTAAATTAAATTTGTTGTATTTTTCTTAAAAATATTTTTTTTTTTTTTTTGTTATGTATTTGTTTTATTACTTCTACAAAAAACTTAAACAAATTAAAGAAAAAGAAAACAAAATTTTGTGTATTCCTTCTTCCGTTCTTAGTCCCCCCATTTGTTTTTTTTTTTTTTTTTTTAATTTTAATATTTAAATAACTATTTTCTAAATTATTTGAAATTCTCATTCTCTTAATTTATTATTTGTTTTGTTTTGCCTTGTTTTTTTTTAGTGCATAGAAATAGACATTTTTTATATTTATCATTCACATTTTGTTGTTTCGTAATCATAATATATGTAATATAAATTAGTTTAATTGATGGTCACACGTGGTCATTGATCAACACACAAGTATAAAGCTTGTTAAACTCTCTTTAATTATCTATCTTTTGATTTAAATTATTTCATTTTTTAAATAATCCTTAAGTCGTTGTAATTTTTCTTATGACTTTTGTTGTTTTGTTTTGTTGGAAAATAAATACATTAATTTTGTATCCATATGTTGTATGTATGTATGTATATAATGAGATAAGATACTTTTACAATTTTAGTTTTTATTATTACATCATGTCAATTCGTTTTCTATTCTGTGTGTAATTTTCAAGTTTTCATAGATTTTTTTTTTTTTAAGTGAAACTTCTTTAGCGGTGTTGGGCAAAAATTTAGTGTAAAATGTTGAGTGCAAAAATAAAAATTGCAACGTTTTTCGGATTCTGTATCTCATGAACCGCACTAGGTAAACACTTCAAATTTTCACAGAATGTGTATTTCAACAAATATAACATTTTTGGAAAATCCACCGGAAAAGTCCCAATAAAGAGATTACAACTACACAACAACAACATGCAGCTTGTGTGTTATAAAAATGTTTATAACAACAACATGCAAGCAACCAGCTTGTGTGTAGTACAAAAACAAGCGAATGTACGAAGAAAAGAGAACGAGAAACACACTGAAGCTCGCAGTTGATCTTATTTTTGGACAAGAGGGGATAGACGGCAAACGTAAACACAACAACAAACATTTTTGGTCTTATTTATTATTAACTGAGTTCTGAGTACAAAGAATATTAAATATAAAGTTGTATTTTGAGATGATCTCTGTCTGTTTTTAAGAAGTTTCACTTCTATCACGTGTACGATGGTACATGCGCATTTTTTTTTTTTTTTTTTTGTCAAATAAACTGCAGTTACCCTATGTATGTTTTGTTTATTTTGAATTTATTATTGATTAAATATGATAATTGAATTTATGTTGTATTTGTATTAGACAGCTGCATGACTTAGTCAAAACGCCTTTTGAGACGTTGTCAACAAAAACGGATGAGTTGGTATCAGGCATGGTGTAAGAAAACAAGGTGACGCCAATTTGTCTTGTTACGCTCTCAAAATTCGCTCAATCTCATTTTTTAGTAAATAAATATCATCAGTGTATTAAAACGCTGAAAAACACGCATTTAGTGTTAAGCACAATGAATACTGAATTAAACAATAAAACAGTAAATTTTGTATGTTTCATATACTTTGCAGGCAGTTAAATATGTTATATTATAACATACGTAAACAATGAATATAAGTGTTCTGCTGCGAAAAAATTAAGAAATAAGGACAATTTGCAGAGATCGATACATAGCGGTAAAAAATTGGCGGCACTTTGTGAAGGAATGGCTGTTATATTATGCACCCAGACAGCTCAATATCCCCCAGAACTTGAACCCGATCGAACATGTTTGGGAGCTGTTAAACCGGAAAGTAAGACAATACCCGATTAATAATACTCAATCGTTGAAACAAGCACTGGCAAACACATGGGAGCAGATATCCCCAGGAGAGGTATCTACGTTGGTGTCATCAATGCCACGACGCCTGAAAGCAGTAATAGAGAATGATGGTGGACCTTCAAAATACTAAAAGTTTTGTAGTTATTGCAAATAAGACAGTTAAAGAAGGTTTTCTGTAATCATATAGGCTGTATGTAGACTTTTGTCGAATTGATTTTTTTTTTTTTTTTTTTTTTAACTTTTCGTATTTGAATTCTTATTAATATATGTATATATTTTATAAAAAATTCTTTGATTTAAAATGGCGAGGAAGAAATAATGGCGGCGTAATTCTCTTTAATTTTTCATTTAATATTATTATTACATATTATAATTTTAGTTTTGATGTTTTTTCAACTGATGTTGGGCGTTCAACTTTGTTCAACTTTGCGGCGCTATTTCTCAAATGTTAAAATTTTATTTTTATTAAATTTTTTCTTTCAATTTTTGATTTAATCAATGAATTTTTTATTTAATAAAAGCAATGATATGTGTGCGTGCGTGCGTGCGTGTGTGTGTGTGTGTGTGAAAATCTGACAATACATACAACAAAATTTGATAAAGAAATAAATAACATTTTTCGATTTACTCAAGTTTATTTGTGCAGTGCTGGAAAGCATGCTAAAATATGTTTTCAAATTATTCATTCAACGACAAAAAAAAAACAAAAGGAAACTAAAGAAAAAGAAAGGAAAGATAGAACACAGTACAAGATGTAAGTGTGTATGTGAGTGTGTGCATGTTTTAGAATCCTGCACTAGTGCACACTAAACAAACAAATTGACACTGTCTGTACCAACACTTTTGCAAATCAACTCATCATGTAATGTTTAGAGTCAATGATCGATCTAGATAAATTCGTTAACAAAGACAGTGTGAAAGCGAATCATACCAGAAGACAAGAGTCAAAGGACAGCATATAGATTCGACTTCGCTTGTGTCCAATGTGTCATTTTTTTTTTATTTTTTATTTTATCGTATAAAAAATACATTTTGTTTCCTTTTATTTTCTTATTATTATTTTTTTTTTTTTTTTGCTTGCTTGTTTGGTACTTTTGTTTCAATAATGACAAACATCATTATTGATTATTATCAATTGTCATTTATATTCTGATTTTGTTTTTGTTTTTTGTTTTTATAAAAAAATATCCTCTGTTTTATTATGTTACTATTTATCATATGTAAAACGAAGTTGGGCAGTAAATGGTAACAAATGTTGCTGTTGTTTTTAGATTCGCTGCTATTGCTGATATTATTGCAGTTCTATTGTTTTGTTTGATTCGTAGACCTCTTAGGTATATTCTCGTCGAATTCGGGGCGGGAGAACAAAGACGACACTCCACACCAAATTTTGGTGAAACTGATTGTTGTATTAATAGTAGTAGAAGTAGAAGTAATGAACACATCACAGCACATCATAATACAATTGGAAAATAATGACGCACAACACTTGCACTAAATCGTACCATCCAACACCTAAACACACACAAGACACACTCCACTCTGGCTTACGCAAATTTACAACATACGACAAATATAAAATGAAGAATGACCAATACAAAAAAAAACACACATTTAAAGGAGAAGTTAATGAATAACAAGAAGAGATACATTTCTATCTTTTAACTTTTATCAGTTATCATTTTTTGTTTTAGAAATTCATTTTTTGTCATGTTTTGCGTGGTGGTGTCGGTGGTGGTGGCAATGGAGGTGTGTTGTTGGTCTCATAATTATGATGATGATGATTATTTTGGTTTGAATATTTTAAATCATTTATAATATTATTATGATGTTGTTGCTGTTGTTTTTGTTTTTGTTGTTGTTGATTATTATGATGATGATGATGGTGATGCCTCATAATCATGTCTTTGGGAATGTTTTTGTAGGCTGAAAAATTATGGGACTCGTAAACAATTTGAGTATACCCGGCCGTTGTGAGACCTGCTTACCTCCTCCTCCACCACTTCCACTTGAGATATTTCCACCACTTAAATTGTTGCTGCTGCTGCTGTTGGTGTTAGTAGCAACACCACCAGCTCCACCACATCCAACATTATTACTGCTTATAACTTGCGCTGTTATTGATGGTGATGATAAAGGTGATGGTGAACCATTATCACCATCATGTTGTTGTTTATTACAATCATTTAGTTGTTTATTACCACCATTGCTACTTTGACTAGCATAACGTAAGCCATTTGGTAATGGTGGTGGGGGCAATTTACCCAAACCTTGTTGGTGTTGTTTATTTATTGGAGTCGTTGTTATAGATGATGCTGCTGTTGTTGTCGTTACTGGTGTATGTGTCACTAATGCTGCTGATGCTGTTGATATTAATAATATTGATGATTTAAGATTATTGTTACTATTATTATTAGTAAATTAGATTTCATTACCAATTGATGTTAATGGCGTCAATGGTACTGTTACTGCTGTTGCTGTGGCTGCTGGTGAGCCTAGCACAATATTTGATAGAATTTGATCTGCCAATGTTGTTTGCTGGTGTTTACTTGCTAAACTTAAACTAGAAATTGCTGGTGGAAGTGGAGATCTTTGTGAATCATTGCCAATTTCGCCTGTGTATCTATAAAAAGAAACATCCAATCAATCAAAATCATTAATATATTGATCGATCATACATATAAGAAAATAAGACAAATTGACTGACTCTTACTTAATATTTGTGTATTCGCGTCCAACTTGCAGGCTTTGCTCTTCGGCTCGTTTCCGTTGAATAAGCGTTTGTATATAATGCTGCACGGCATAGTAAACAAATTTATATTGTGCCTCGGTCTGTACGAGTCCCGAACGTTGTGCACGCACCATTTGTATTGTGCGCTGTATATCGATTTCGGTATCTAAGCCTTAAAAAGAATCATAACATAAAAATATATTAGATTAAGTATTAGAATAATATGCATACGTAATTATCATGTGCAATGAGTATAATCATATTGAGCAATTCTGTACGTACTCTGAGAATATGTACTATTATTGTATACTAGTAGTAATCATACTTTTTCGAAAAGTAAATATGAACCAGAGATGTGTACTCAAAAAAAAAATGGATAGTGTAAATGAAAAAAGTGATGCTTCAGTTTCATTTTCTTCACTCTGGATTTTTCGTTTTGTTCGTTTTCTTCATTTAATGCTCGTTTGGTTAGTTTGTGTTTTTATTGCTAGTTAGCACTACGTTCTTGTTGTATCTTATTTGTCATGTCTACTAGTCATCTGTACGAATTCATTCAAAAGGGCATTTTTCGTATTCATGCTCAATTGAATGAATTTGACATTCGAATTCATTCAAATGAATTACAATCTCTTAATGTAGCTGAGAGAAATTTCCATGTTCTCATTCAAAGCAAGCGGTGCTGAATTGAATTGAATTTACATTCGAATGTTATTTTATATTGTGTTGTACGTTAGTATACAAAAACATTTGCTCTCCCCGGCTACATTTCAAAACAACAATTGCACACAATTTCCTCTCTCAAAAACATTTGCTCTCACCGGCTACATTTCACAACAACAATTTCGAAGAATTTGTATGCAATTGTTGTTGTTGTGAGAGGATTGTATGCAATTCATACATATTCATAGTCTTCAATGTACAAAGAATGAAAAAGAAGGTTATATTCGGCTATGGCAGTTTTCTTATACACTTCACGGCTCTGTAATTAAGCATACAGAAATATTATACATATTATTATTGATTTGGCTTGTATTTAGGACGGATACACAGACGGACATGGATAAATGAAGTCGCCTCGTCGAGGTGATCAAGACTATATATTTCGTATGACTACAATGTCTCCTTCTACATGTTACAAACTTGATGACAAAGTGAATAATAATTCAATTGTGTTTGTATTTTGTATTATTATCAATATTATTCAAAAGTAAACTTAAAACTAGGAAAATTGATGTAAATGAAAAATTAAATTCTAAATAAAGTAAACTTAAAACTAGGAAAATTTAGGTAAATGAAAAATTAAATCCTAAAATATGTACATAATTGCATTTGCTAATTACTAAAATTAAAAAATCGCCAAACAAACTAAACAACCAAACAACCAAAACCAATAACCGAATGAATGCGACTGAATGCAAACATTTTTATCTTGTTCCTTTTGTTTCTTTTGCTTCTTTTACACACTCTTCTTGTTCTAATCGTTTTGAGTGGCGATCGTTTACTATGGCATTGCTCTCTCAAATGAATTAGAATTCATTCAGTTTGTATCTGGTTCCAAAAATTTAGTAAGAAATTCAATGGTACTCAGTTATGCTAAGCAACTGAATGCGTTCGTACAGATGTCTAGTCTTTTGCATGCATTTGAATGCAAGCAGACGGACATACATGGCAAACAACACAAAACAATAACGTAATGCTAACTAGCAATAAAAACACAAACGAACCAAACGTGCATCAAATGAAGAAAACGATCAAAACTAAGAAATCCAGAGTGTAGAAAATAAAACTGATACATCGCTTTCTTCATTTTCACTATCCTTTTTTATGAGTGCGAGCAAGCTCGTTTTCACTTTGCATGAATGCTCGACTTATTTAGGCTCATTTATTTACGAAGTGTTCATGAGTCTACTTTTTGTCTTCATTGCACATCTATGATATATACATAATATGTATGTTACATCCATTCTTCTCGTTGTTCACGAATTTGCCCAGTCTAAGACAAGCGGTGCGAAGTGAGCGGACACATAACACAAAAATACGTATTTTGAAAAAATTAGCAAAACGTGTTCATTCACTCATCTCTCTCTCTCGCCCTCTCTCTCTCTTTCTTTGGTTATGCGTAGTTCCTTTGCTTGTATGAGAATAGAACTGAACCGTACCAAGAAAGTACAAACATTTTTACTCAGGTACTTAAGACCGCACTTAAACCATGGTGTAAGAAAACAAGGTGCCTCCAATTTTTTATCGCTATGTGTCGTTCTCAGCAAATGGTCCTTATTTCGTGATTTTTACGCTGCACAACACTATCATATATTCATTGTTTACATATTAACATATGTGCATATTTAAGTGCTTGCAAAGTATATGAAAAATACAAAATTTACTGTTTTATTGTTTAATTCAGTATTTTATTCAATTTACACCGCATTTTCAATTTAAATTTCCTTTTAATAATTTTATTTTGAAAACAACTTCTCCGAACACAGCTGATCAAAGCGCAAAAAATTGATTTCATAACACTAATTTTTACATTTTCAATGCATGTTCACGTTGTGTTCAACACTAAATGCGTGTTTTTCACCGTTTTAATACACTGATGATACTTATTCACTAAAAATTGAGAGTGAGACAATTTTGAGAGCGTAACAAGCCAAATTGGCGTCACCTTGTTTCGTTACACCATGCATTGAAACGATAGTGTCTGCGACTGCGAGAATATTTTATTTGTAGGTAAGACCGCTTACACATTTGGTTGATTGCGGCAGAATTCTCTCTCGGGTGTCGTGGTTTGTAGACGCCCATGTACCCATGTACCAGGGTAAAGTTGTAGACTGACGTTTTTTTCTTCTTTCGCCCTTTTTTTTTTTTTTCATTTCGTTTGGCTTGCGGTTATCAATTTTTGTCTGATTTCGTTTGAATTTTGACGACGGCATCTGTTTGTTTGTTTATTTCGTTTGAGTTTTGTTGAGTAAAGGTGGTTGCAAATTAAAATCAAAAGGTGATATATGTTGTTTGGAGTGTTGTCGAAAAATTAATTTGATAAACGATTAATGATAAAATTTACAATTATGATTTTCAATCATTAATTGTTTTTTCGATTAATTATTAACTGCACTCCAATTTTTACCGTGTTTTACCTTTCCTCAACTCATCTCATTTCGACTAAACTAAATTACAAACAAACATAAACAAAGAGGAATGCTAAAACATTTGCTTTGCAAGCAATCACCCAAGCACAAAGAAGAATGAACGATTAAAGAGGCACACCCTTACCCAAATGTGTAAGCGGTCTAAGAGAAGTGAAGCAGTGAGCGAAAGCTGTGTTCTCTTTCGCGTCATTCGTGTTTGCTAATAATTTTTATACTCTTCACGGGAGTGAATAGTATTAAAAGTTTGTCATGAATATTGAAACACACAGAAAGAGACATCGCAGACCACATAAAGTATATATATTTGTGATCAGCTCGATGAGACGAGTTGATTTAGCCATGTCCGTCTGTTCGCACTCCTAGTCCTTAAAAACCCGCTTTTTTCAATTAATGTTCTTAGAAAAAGTTTTTTGTTTTTTGACGTATCGATCTGAAATTTGGACACTAAAAATACATAAATTGTTGGTCCATATCCACCAACCATATAAATTTCATGATCCTAGCGTTACCAGGAGGGGTACCTCCCATACAAACCCCCTTTTAAATGAAAGTTCTTATTAGAAAAAGTTTTTTTTTTTTTTTCACTTATTGAACTGAAATTTGGACGCTATAACTCTCTGACCCATATCCACAATCTATGAAAATTTCAAGACCCTCGGACTACTAGGAGGGGTACCCCCATACACACCGGGATCCAAATGAAAGTTCTTATTAAAAAAACTTTTTTGTTTTTTGTACTATTTGGACACTATAAGGGTCTGACCCATAGCCACCAACCTTATAAATTTCAAGACCCTCGGGCCACTAGCAGGGGCGTGAAGAGTATTATAACTTCGGCATAGCCAAAGTTAGTCTTTTTATATTTTTTGGATTGCGTTGAGTGAAGATAATGAAAAATTGTAAAATATAGCGCGGATGACCTAAAAATTTTTCTTTGTCTTCCTTTGTGTTGCTTTCAAAGAAACACAAATGTAGAGGAATTAGCAAAAAATTGATTTTCGTGCGTGCCGTTCGTCTGAACATAAGTCAAAGTCACCAAATAATAATAGAAGATTAAATGACGTTCATCTAAATGCAGATATAAGTTAGGAATCCAAACGTCCACGATTTGATCAAAACGTTGTTGTTCTAATTTGATGAGTTTTGAGAAGAAAGAGGGTGAAAGGAAAATAAGAAGAAATGCACACAATGAATGTGCCGACGCCAGAGACCATATAACATACATATGTCAATATGTATGTACTTATTATATGTATATTTATTTGTTTTTTATATTTTTTTTAGTTCGAATATAACCAACAATGAGTTCAGACAGTGACATTGACGCGGCGATATTCCTTGCCATAACAATGAAACGAAAAAAGAGGCAAAATAAGCGAAAACATAAGATGTGGTGCAAATAATGGTACAAGAAAAGGGCGGTTTTGGGTTATTGTAAATATTTAAAAAAAAAAAAATCTATTTCTTTCTTCACACTATCGTTTTCTTATTTCGCAATGTTGTTTGTTTTTTTCGTTGTATACACACGCACGTCCGCCGCAAAGAAGATTTCATCATTAATGAGAATATTTCGTCATCCACTCATCCACTTCTGTCAAATCAAATCAAGAGAGCAGAACAGATTTGAAAAAAATCAAAACGTTTTGATTTTCGTCCAACATTTGATCCAACGTCAAATCAGCGCCATCCTCACATCACATCACTTCAGCTCTCTCTTTTCTCTTACGATTTGATAAAATCGTGGATGTGTGGATTCCTACCTTAAGTAAAATGTGAAATATTTAGGAAGATAAGTAATTTGCTTGTATGCATAATATGCATTGCATATGCAAGTAAACGTACTACGCATCGACAAAGAAAGAGAGAATTGAGAGAATGGACACGTTGGTGGATGTTTTGTTTATGTTATCAGTTCGCTCACTTCGCACCGCTAGTATTAGAGTGCATGATACAAGAAAACAAGGTAGCGACAGCAGTTTACAGTTATGTGGTTCTCGCACAAGAATATGCCTACGCTCTTATTCTTCTAAATTTTTACGCTGCACAAAACTATCATATGTTGTTTATTCTCTAATGTAATTCGTAATAAAAATTTAGTTAAATCACTTTATACAACGAATTTTTTTTTTCTTTATTTACCATCAATCCCAGTTTGGGACTAACATTAAATTACTTGATTTACCTTAATATTTATAGAAATATACATATGCAAGACATTTTTACATGATGGTTTCAAACATTTTGAAGGGGAAAGATGAAGGATAGTGGGTTATGTGAAAAGTTACATAAATTTGTGTTTATTAGCCTGCTTCTCTGAATGGAAAATTTAACGGGTGATATCGCTTTAGTCTTCTTTTAGTTGAATTGTTGTCGAGTAGGTTTATTGTCAGGTTGTTTGGATGATCAGATAGTCTTTTGATGTACCACTGACTAAATCGATTGATTTCTTCTACCCATAGATATTTGAGTTCTTCATGAATTTCCTGATTGCTAGTTCACAAATGACCGCCAGTTGCCATTCTCAAGACTTTGTTTTGTAACCTCTGAATGATTTTAATGTTTGAGTCACTAGTCGTGCCCCACAACTGAATACAGTAGGTCCAAATCGGTTTAAGTATGGCCTTGTATAGTAGTAGCTTATTCCTTATTTAGAGTTTGGAGTGGCGTCCAATGAGCCAGAACATTTGCTGAAGTTTCGCATTTAAATGGTTCTTTTTTGCCATGATATGAGGTCGCCATGTGAGTCGTCTATCAAGAGTAAGTCCAAGATATTTACCAGTCTCTGCATAGGGAATTGTAACATCATTTCATTTGACCAGAGGGCAGTTTTCTCTTCTTTTTGTAAACGTTGTGCGATACGATTTTTCAAGGTTGACTACAATGTTCCATCTGTTTAGCCAAACTCCAAAAGCGTCAAGCTGTTCTTGCAGCATCCTAGAAGCCCCGGCGAGAGTCATAGAAACGGCTATAAATGCAGTGTAGTCTGCGTAGGTGACTGTGGTAAGGGAATGGTCTCCAGTGATGGGTAGATCTGCGGTGAAAAATGTGTACAAAACGGGGTCTAGCACACTATCTTGGGAAACACCTACCCTGACCTGAATAATTGAGGATTCAGCATCGCTGCATCGAACATACAATTTCCTATTCTCCAGATAAGATTTCATGAACAAGTAGTATGGAGTTAGCAGCTGCATCTTCATCTTATAGAGCAAACCGGCGTGCCACACACTGTCAAACGACTGTTTCACGTCTAAGGACACTGTCGAGCAGTACTGCTTCTCGTCTTGAGCCAATAGAATACGCTCCACTAGCCGATGACACTGCTCTGGAATACCATGTCGACGTCTGAAGCCAAATTGGTGTTCAGGTATTAACCCATTATCATCAAGGATTGGCAGTAATCTGCGTAAGAATACTCTTTCAAGTAACTTAGAGAACACTGCCAGTAAGCTCATGATGACTTCTGCACATTTCCATTGGAAGGGGAAGTGTCCTAGCTGGAGGCGGTTGTTTATAATTCCCACGTGTAACTCTAAACCCCTCTCGATATAGCAAAATCAAGAAGATCTGGAAGTTTATTCACATCGTTAGGCCAGTATGTAGGTTCACCCGACGAGTGGCAGTGAAGCTTGTTTGTTTGAACACACCTGTACAACCCTTGACCTTTAGGGTTGTTAACTCTTGATCCCCACCATGTATGTCTGGCATTAAAGTCACCAGCAATGAGAAACCTGGGATCCAGACTATCGATCAACTGTTGCCATCAGTGACCATATTGCGTGGCGGAATGTAGGCTGCCGCTAATGCCAGGTCTCTTGTTGGACTCGGAATTTTTATGTTGGCACATTGTGCCCATGGGAACTGAATCGGAGGAAGCTCTATACACTTCAGACCACTTCTCAACAAGATAGCTGCACCGCCATGAGCTCTGCAATTTGGGTGATTTGCCCAGAAGATCTCATATCCATTTATTTTAAAGAACGATTTTTTATTAAAGTGAGTTTCAGAAACCAACAGGGTATCAATGCAATTGATTTTTATAAATTGTTCAACCTCACAACTGCTTTTACACAAACTGTTAGCATTCCACAGTACTATGCGCAGACTTACTTGCATAGCTTTTTGATTATGGTAGTGAGCATTTGCGTTATAACTGTGAATTTTTTGAGCATTGACTCTCTTGAATGATGGTTACTGGGTGGGAAGTGAATTTGACGGTCTTTTGTAGCCGTGGCATAGCTAACATTTGCATTGACAGTGCTTGTCTTTGGTTTTGATCCATACAATTGTTTGGCATTTTGGTAAGCTTTGCAGCCTTTGAATGAAGCAGCGTGCTCCCCCACACAGTAAGCGCATTTGGCAGGCTCATTTCTGGCCTTCGTGCTTTCAAGTGTACTGTGATCTTGCCCACATTTTACACACTTGCATGGTAGTCTACAATATATCGTATTGTATGACCGAAGCCTTGGCAACGGTAGCATTGAATGAGATCATCGCATTTCTTCGGAGGCTCAACACTTACTATAGATCTGCAGAGACGATTAATCTTAAACGTTTCAACATTGATGCTTGATGGCTCCAAATTGACAAAGAACATCTACATTAAAATCTTTGTTGTTTTGCTCACCGTATTTTTAATGTTCCTGGTGATATGACCCAGTTCACGCAGGGTGTCAGAGATTTCATTAGTGGGAGTTAAGTAATGCAATCCTTTCAAGATACACCTTGAATTTATCATACGATTCTTTGTCATTTAGCATTATTCTGACTTGACCATCACGCTCTGCTTTATAGTCAAACTGTTTGTCATGGCCGATAACTTTGGTTATGGCAGCAATCATGTCACTTATAACAACAATATCGGGGATAAAGATGGGAGGGTTTGATGACCATAGGCTTTTTTTACCGTTTGCTGTGCAGTCTCAACAGAATGAGAAACGTCGTCATCCATATTGTCTTGGTCCTCTATGTTAGCTAGCAGTTCAAAGCGATTGGCTGTAAAAGTAGAGAAGTTCTGGTTTCCCGTAGAGGTTCCGGGTAGTTGCTTCTGATCTTTCGTTTGACTTCACCTTCTTCAGTATCAGAAAAATTTCTCACGAGTACACTTGAGACTGAACTGCCATCAATACTGTCTTGTACCTTGAGCATCTTGCATGACGTGGCAGATTTTTTCCCCATTTAAACTACCTTTGGTTGGAGCAGGCTTTTGCCAACCCACTTTTGTTTCGTCGTCGTCACTTACTGCGTCGCCAGCAGCAGTCTAGTGAATTATATAACCGTACATAAAGCAGACTGCACGCAGCTTTGTTATTACTTATAATCAAAACGAAATCAAAAGAAAAAAATAAAAGAAATAACAAGAACACAGCCGAAGTACTGTTATCAAGATTAAATCAGACTCTTGGCTGGGCCAAACAGAAAGAAAACGAATAGCACACCAAAAGAGAAGAGTACTAAATATAACTATAAATCGATAAATCGACGAACGAATGAATTTATGCAATTTCCGTAGACACGTCCGAAAGAGTGTATGATCGCAACTCAAGATACAATGAAACAAGGTAGCGCTATTTCGGCCTGTTACTCTCTCAATTTTGACTTACTAAGTATGTCAGTGTGATAAACCGTTGAAAAAACACGCATTTAGTGTTGAACATAACGGGAAAATACATTGAAAAGGCGGCCTTTTAAAATCGTCAATGCATAAAATCATAAAATTAATGCGATGAAACACATCTTTCTGCAATTCAAGGCCATGGAATTATTATCGGTCACAATTATTTACGTACTAAGCTTACTCACTTATTTAAAATGAGTAAAAGTATTCCTCGTATTTCGCGTTTGCAGTATAAATAGTAATAATATCAACTTTTTTATGTACTCTTTTTTAAGGTACATTCATTTTTACTTATGGTACATAAATAAAAAGTGCAGTACCTACTGCGTATTGTAGTTATTTTGCTTGGTATGGTTTAGTTCTATGCACGTATACAAGTATACATACTAGTTTTATTATAATTTAATAAGTCAATCTTATTATATTATAAACATATATACATATATATTATTAATTAAAAGAGTTTATGGTCATATATGCATTTTAATTTTTTTTTTTTTTTTTTTCTACTTTCTATCCCACGCCACTTTCCCCCCAGAGCCCGCGCGAGCTGGGGTCCATTAAAAACCGAACAAGACTGGGTATCGACCACAAGTCCCTTCGGTACTGAACT
>JAWNKV010000868.1:0-93129 GCA_035041805.1 Amiota mariae | reverse complement strand
GTACTGCAGAAAAAGTATATTGATGTAAATTCAAGTATCGGAAGAAAACGTTTTATTATCAATTTTTTACTTGCTTTTTACTTTTACTTCCCTTATCACAGGGAATTAAGTTAACGTTGGAAAGATGTGAGAGTTGAAATAATTACAAACTTTTTCAAAATGTTATTTTTTCACTAAACTTATTCCTAGTACTCAGAATCATCCATCCAATGTTCTGTTTCTGGAATAATAGTGGCTATTGTACTGGATTCAGTGTTCAATATTTTACGTGTAAAGTTAAATGTTTCGCCACGAGTATATGGAAAGTTTTCTAATTTATCCATGACATCTTCCACTCGACAGCAGATCATAACGCCATAAAGAGGCATCTGACGCATTATATTAAAAGTATAAGTACTCAGCCAAGGTATTTTCTCACAAATACTGGGGCATAAACTATTTTCATTTGTAAGCTCTGAAAGGTTTAAAAACGGTGAATTAAACCCTACGACAATAAATTCTTCGGGTTCTGATTCAAGTTTTAATTCCATTGGTTTTGGAATTGACGATTGCAGCTTCTTCAGATGCGCCCATATATACTTCGGTGCCTTCACTAATAAATCGTTTTGTTCGTAAATTAGTGGCTGAGTTATGTTACAATTTCCAGTAACTCCCAGCTCTATTATGCCGTCTGTACCTAGACGTACTTGATAGTTTACGTCCTCACTCTGCATATTCAGAGCGTCCATAAACTTACGCCAAAAACCATTTTTCAAACGCTTTGACCATACAATATTCAGTACATCTGCATATGAACTTAATTTAGTGTTATACTGCATAAGATTGTCATAGACAAATAGGTCTGAATCGTACATATTGTATTTTTGTTGCAAATTATTTGAAACGAAGTCAAAGTCGTTTGTACTGTGAAAAAAATCAATGTGAATATATTTAAGTCAGTTTCCCTCTATTTCTGTACATACCTCATGAATTTAAATAAGCCATGAAATCCCAATATTCGATTGTCTAATTGAAGATTGTCCAATTCATTTGGTCCCATGATCTGATGCTAATAAAAAAATAGAAATAAGAAAAGAAAAAATGAAGATATATGTATGAGTAAAGCTTCTGCTTATATTAGATTGTATTTTCCAATATATTTATCATCACCTCATTCATTAGCACATTTGTTTTGGAATGCGCTATAAAACTTAGAAATTTCAATATTTGCTTTTCGGGTTCAAAACAAAGAGCTGCTGATTTTATATCTTTGATTCCTGCGTCAAGTTTAGTTCCAATGACTAAAGTTGTGTCCACACAATCGGTTAAACTGGGGATACTTTCAAACATCTCCAAAGATGTAGAGGATTGACATTCAATAGTATGATAATTTTCATAGTATTCAGAAATTGTACTTGAAAGTCTTCCATTTTCACATGTCCACTGTGCATGAGTCTGATGCTTAAATACTGATTCATAACAGCATAAATCTCCTCTACCTCTATAATATAGAATTGTTAATTTATGACATATCGCTTTAAGAGTTTTCTTTTGACCAATTATACTTACAAATAGAATCCACTACTGCAATATGCTTCAATGGACTCGCCGTCATCAAGCACAATATTAGAATTCCCTTTCAATAATATTTTTTTCAAACCAAAATTTTTTAGAAATAATGGTCCCGTCAAGGGATTAGATTTTAAAGTACATTCTGCCTGAATTTGCCATGTAAGGCAAATGATAATGAGGCATAGGATTGAACTCAACCGAATCAACATATTTACTGAGTGTCAACTGCGGCATCTACGGTTATTTATAGTTAAATTTATTCTCATTATACTTTTCACGCAGTGAATAATAGTATTATAAGTTTGTCATGAAGTTTGTAACATACAGAAGGAGACATCGGGGACCCCATCTGTATATATGCAAATTAGTCCCACACTAGTTTGTATGTAGTACATTTGTTAGAATCAGCCGAATCGGACCTCATAGTGGTGGAGGGTACCTCCCATACAAATTAAAGTTCTTATTAGAAGAAATTTGTTTGGTTTTTTTTTTACTATCGTTTTGAAATAATGAAACTATAAGTTTCCGACTCATGTCAACCAACCATGAAAGTTTTAAGACCATCTGATTACTAGGGCAGCTACCCCCCATATAAACCTGGATCCAAATTCATGATCTTATTAGATTTTTTTTTTTTATTTTTTGTACTGTCTTGACTTGAAATTGGGACATTATAAGTGTCTAACCCATATCCAGCAACCTTATAAATCTCAAGACCCTCGGACCACTAGGAGGGCCTTGAAGAGTATTAAAACTTTGGCATAGCCAAAGTTAGTCTTTTTTTTATATATTTTTCCTTATCAGTTTATTGGCAAGCTCAACAAGAATTTTTCATATGAAATAATTTTTATATTCAATCTACTTATGTACTGGTTTTGTACGAGCATATTCATACAACATATTGATGAATTTGTGCTTACATTGTATAATATTCTGAAAAAGTTGCTACGCCTTCGACGTGTTCTTAATGAGTGACTTTTTATCGTAACGCGAGCGGATAAACAATATTTTTTGTTATATGATTCGTTGTCGTTGTATAAATATACAGAGTTTTTAGAGATTCTTCTCTAGAGTAAGCTACATATAGTTAGTTGGCCATGCGAAATATTTTGATTTTCTATACTTAATCCAGCAACGCTGAGCGACTGCCCTTGAGCTTTATTGATCAACATCGCGAAAGCAAGATGCACTGCGAACAGTAATCGCTTTTATGTGAACAGCAAATCAGTGGGAATCATTGGAATGCACGGAATCAGCATTTCTTTTCTTTTCAATTTGCAACTAATTATGCTTCAATCACATTCGGCATCAGTTTTTTCACTGAAACAGAAATTTTTAATTGAATATTAAAGTTATTACGATTGACGTCATCATTTTTTTATGCTAAGATAGAATTATCGCTAAGTGATGTTTTTGGCGATTCGTGATGTTTTTGGCGATGTTTGGAAAAACAATTGATGACTGAAAAAATTCAATCTATCAGGTTCCTACCATTGATTCAGAACCAGAGGTCCGCAAAAGCTAAAATATAATGCGCAGGGGACAATTCGAGTAATGGAGTTCCTTTTTTTTACTCATCACTCATATTATATTAATCCATTTAACCACGCTTATATTGAGATATAAAATCTTTAGTGTCTTCCTCTCAATCTTCTGATTCTGGTAACTACATACACAATTTGAGATTAATGTAGTTTTAAGAATAATACAAGAAATTGTCGATGGTTTCCCTTTTTCGAAATGTATTATGTACATAAATACTCACATTTGTATTTTATAGAAGCAAATTGAGATAAGTGCTCACAATGCGTTCTTTCTATTTATTTCACTTAATTAAAACCGATAGATTACATTTATTGATAGTAACTTATTCGGTTTAAAAAATTGTTTTTTTGTTGAATATAAATATTATCACTAACAACATATACTTCACTTACAAAGTTGGGGAGGGTTGGCATAGTTTCTTCTTTAGGTCATAACTTTAATTAGAATCAGAAATATGTATTATTATTATTACATACGAGTATTATTGTTGGAAAGAGCGTGAAAATAAAGAACAATTTTGAAATACATTGCAAATCGATTGGAAAAAATTACAGTTAAAGGTAACTAAGTCAAATAGTTCAATGGCTATATCAAATTTTGTTAACAAGATCGCCAAATCGCATAAGCCCATCTCATTAACCTTCTCAACTATAACAAACTTTCATGACATACAAATATTTGTATCAGACAGCTGCATCGTAGTATCAAAGACTATGAATATTGCATGGGCTGGACAGTTCTCTCACTAAAATTTCCCGTCCCTTTTTGTGTAATAAGATTTAATTCGAGATTAAATTTTTAATCAATGATATGGGAAGTAGCTTTGAATTCCATCAATATGCAAACATTTTCACTCAAAACTAAAAATGCGTTTTATTGAAAAAATGTACTATTTCTTTTAAAAATTAATTTATAGTCTTAGAATTTAAGTTATTTAAAATGTAAATTAAACAAACTTTTATTAAAGTTACTACAATTAGATTTTGATTTAAATTATTGATGTTTGATTGATTCGTTAGAATGTCGTTGGCAGCCCTATGAGCTTCGTTTATAAGTATCAGATCCAAAACTCTTTTCTTTTTTTAGGTAGCACTTTAAAATGACTGAAGTATTCCACAGCGCTTTGGTTTCCTCAGATCTCTTCTTTCCAGCACTTGTTTAAAAAAGAAAAACTCTAAAAAGGGCCAAATTTCTCAGGATGATATTGCACTTGTTGTTGACGTTACCAGCAATTGAGATTACCGGCTATGCCTCTTATGATGCGATGAGCTTCAAGAGAAAAAACACTTTTCATTTGAACTTGACGTTGATGATTGATAAAAATTATAAAAATAAATATATTTTATGAAACTCTAAATTAATAAGTCATTGGACGCGGGTGCTTCATGGGTCTCAAATTTTCAACATTTATTATTAATTAATTAAAAAAATATGCTTAAAGAGCCTATCTGTATTTTTCGAATTTATGCAGAAACAAGTAAAAAGAAGACTAACTTTGGCTATGCCGAAGTTGTAATACTCTTTACGCTCCTCCTATGGTTCGAAGATCTTGAAATTTATATGATTGGTGGATATGAGTCTGACACTTAAGGTATTAAAATTTCAAGTCGAAAACAAAAAAAAGTCATCAATTTAATGTTCTCTTAAAAAGACGTGTTGTTTAAAGAAAGAGAAAATGTGTAAGGTTGCAGAAGGTTTATTCACTTATGATTTTTTCTTTTTCGTCATCACTGAGAAAATCATCATGTTTTTTTCCGTGCATGTCTTCCACCGACTGATTCGATCAGAAACATTATTCAAAATCTCTTTTGTGTATATGTATGCATTTGTATGTGCGTCTGCTTGTCTGCTGCAGTCGACTTATCTTTGCTACATGCATTGTTTTGCACTCCCCTCTCACTCTCCCTCTCACCGACTAATAAAACTAAACATTCAAAATGGCCAACCTTGTCAGCATAAGTGAGCGACATGAGAACCAACATAACGCCATAAAAAAATTGAATACACGAAGACCGCGTAAATGCAAAATTCGCGATACTTTTTGAACAAACCTCGTATTTTATGAACTAGTGTGGTGTGTGTATGTTTTTTTGTTCGTTTGTTAAGAAAATTGTACCAATAATGAATTATAAGTGAGATAAAATAAAAAAATACAATAACAACAAAAAAAAAAAATAAATAGGAAGAAAATAAGAATGAATAGAGATTACCAGGAACTTATGGCCGCTAAGCAAAGTTTCATAAAGTTGGTACAAGAAAATTCAGCCGTCATCTTGATTGCGGCGGGATCTCTCAAGGCCGACTTCTTAATCACGCTTGCGGCAAAGTCGGTAAAAGCATTCCATTTCTGGGGGTTCCCCAGCATGAGCCTCAGAAGGTTCCAGACCGCAGTCTGCTCACTTAAGGCGTCTCTCAACTCGCGCTGCTTCCTATCGAATCTTCCGCATTCGAATGTTATGGGGTCAGCATCTTCTTCGCACTGGTTACGGCAATGGGGACACCATGGTTCTTCATCAAGCTGGAACTTGTACAAGTACTGGCGGAAGCAACCATGACCGCTGAGGAGCTGAGTGAGATAGAAGTTCACTTCGCCATGCTTTCTTCCTATCAATTCGGCTATGGTGGGGAATAGACTGTACGTTCAGCGTCCTTTTGTCGACCTATCCTAGTGGGTTTGCCAGGCACTGATGGTTAAGCATCTCATTTGGGTTTTCCAAGCTCTTACCTTCTTCGGGGGCCACGATATTCAAGCATAGGCATCCTTCTCTGATACGGTGCGAAAGGCGCTTATAACTCGCGTCCAGCCTATAAAACCTCTCAAAAGGTCTCCTATATGAAAATTGGACATAGTTGCGTTCATAAGAAGCATCCCTCTGTAGTGTCGTATAGGATAACCTCTACTTACTGAGTTGAAGGCGTTCTCTATATTAAGCGTAACTACTAGGCAGTATTCTCTGCCCATCGTCTGCCACGGATTGCTTTCTGCGCAATCTTGTTCACTTCCGAGCGTCGATGGTTAAACGCTTTTTCTTAAATCCGAACTGGGACGTGGTGAGATCGCCTCCTTGTTGGATTTTAACCTCGAGCATGTTCGCAAGAATTTTCTCCAATACCTTGCCTGCCATGCCCAAAGCATGTACGAAGATGATTCAACTGGTGGGTTCCCAGGTTTGGTGAAAAGTACCAATCTCTGCACTTTCCAGCAGATTAGGAAAACCCCCTCCAATAGGCAGAGGTTCTCTGCGAAGACCTGAGACTTTAGAGTGATCGCCAGCTTAAGGACCCTGTTAGAAATTTGGTCAGGTCCTGGAGTTTTGCCGTTTTTGATCCTTCTTGCTACAGCAAGGATTTTTTCTGTAGTGACAGGAAAGAAGCCGTCTATCGCCTGATTTTTATCATCGCGACTGTCCTCGCTCATTAATGGCTGCTGTCAGAAAAGAGTAATCACAATGTACACCATCTCTGGGGAATTCAGGAGTGGGACCGGCTTTTATGACTCGATGTTCATGACGATCACTTGGTATGCTCTACCCCATGAATTAATTTCAGCATCATCGCAGAGCTAGAGGAAGCATCGCCTCTTGCTGTCATGAATGGCTCTCTTTAATGCCCTTCTGCATGAGCTTGGAATGTTGGTATGGTCTGTGCCCTAGAATGCAATAACATCTCCCTGTCACAATCTCTTCATTCCACTAGTATACTGGCTCCTGGTGATGACTATGGGTTCTTCTCCGCTGGATACTAAAGTCACATGCCTGGTTAATGGCGCTTGAGTTCAACGAGCCATCTCTTCTACAGGTCAATCTAGAACTGGCATCTGGAGCACAGTATAGGAAACCGGGGTGTTTAGTGTAGACTCTCTGTATCTCCTCCTAACTGGGTATCGTGATTTGCTAGGAATGTTGTTGTTATCGTTAACCTCAAGGATTATAGCCTGATGATCGCTCACAGTGTACGACTCGTAATCATGTGTTGTGTATTTGTGTGTGCGAGATATGTAAGATTCGCTGCACAGAAATAGTCTTGTCTTGTTATTATTTGAGTTTCAGTATATTGTTTCTATAATGTTTTTCATTATATTTTTTGTTGTTTGAATTTTATCGATTGAATCTTTATTTTCCAAAACCCAGAATGCCTGAGAGTCTTGTCACGTCATACAGACCGATATGTATGCTGCTTCACGCTTGGGCCAAGCGCTGGAATATAATAATCAACTCTGCCTAGTCCAGTAATTGCACTTTCACTTTTAGAAAAGGTGTCTGTTCTGCTGTCAATTATAATGCAAGCATCATTTCACAGATGGAGCAAATTCATTATTTAGGTCTGATCCTGGATAAATGGATCATATTAAAATTGTCACTGCGCAATGTTACCAAAAGTTGAAGAAGTTAGACTGGCTTCTCCGGCCCTCAAACAAACTTTTGCTAAGTAATAAAGGCTCATCTACCTTCAAATTGTGGCACCAATATGCCGGTATGCAATTCAAATCTGGGGCACCACGGCTACCTCCAACATCTCCAGACTGCAAGCCTATCTGAACAAGGCTCTCAGAAAATTCACGGATGCCTCGTGGTTTGTTAGAAACACCACGCTACCAATACCAACAGTTTTAGAGACAATGCAGCTTTATAGCAGCCGCCACTTAGCAAAAGGCCAGTCTCACCCTAACCCAGTGGCCTGCCTTGATACAAAGCTCAATTGTAAGGAGAAGATCTCCCACCAAGAAGAATCTATTAATGATTTTATATAATTAGCAAGTTAAAGCATTTTTAGGTCAAGTTAATATATATATGATACAAATGTTTAAAAACTAGCTGGTTGATTAACTTTATAAAATAAAATTAAAAAAAAAAAAATATATAATAATTCTATTATTAATGTATCGGGTATTACCAAACTTCACTTTTCTTAACTACAGCTGAAGTTGCCTTTGTTGTTTTTGTGATTATTTTGTTAGCATTAATGTGGTTAAGTTTATTTTTGTTGGCCTTATTACATATTTTCTTCTTTTGTAGTTTCCCCTTCCAGTTTACATTCTATTTTTACATCCCTCATTGTTATTTTTGTATAAATTTAAAAGTTTTGTTATTGAAAAGTTGACTTTCTAATTTTTATTATTATTCCAATTATTTTCATAGTGACTTGTAACTAATTTGCAATGCAATGTACAACAAATTCATTTGACAATATCTTAGTATTCTTTAGCGTAGAACTTTTATGCGAAGCTATGACATACTTAATATGTATACCTAAAACTTAAGAGAGAACTCTACTTACCGAGGACCCATAATAATACCAAAAGTTTATAATGTTGAAAATGAATAAAACAAAAATACTAGAAGGATGCAATGTTTAAAACAAGTAGTCCGATTCCGCGAGAATGACCGACCATCAATAATATCAGGTTATGACAGTACAATGACAACCTTCTACCGGTTATGATAAAAGGAATAATTTACAAACTTCTGGATACTCCAAATCATACAGATAAGAAATTTTGTTTTCTGCAGAATGTTCTTCTCATACTTTCAATAGAGAATCGGGTGTGGTTTCGTATTTTGGTTCTGGTTTTTTCCGTAAACTGAAAACTACTTTTCCTTTGCCATTGTTTCTTTCTTTTCTTTTTGATGCAATGTTGGAAAACCTATTTACTTTTGTACCAGAAAGATTTCTCATGTCAACAATAGAACGCGTGCAAATATTTTGACTTAAAGCTCAGCTTCTGGAAAATGAGCAATGAATTTCTTGCCATCATTTCATATGGAATAAAGGATTCCATTAGCTTTTTGTGCTCTTATCATGACGATTTGTGTATGATTGAATTCTTGGATCTCTCACTTTATGGAATCTTCAATACACGTGCTTATTTCAAATAACTTGAAAATATGTAATAATAAATAAATATATAGATGAAAAAAGAACTTCTTCTACTATAGCAAAGTAGTTCCTTTATTTATTTTTTTTCTTTTGGTTATTCCTTTTCTTTTAGAACATTCAATAGTTTATTGTATTTTATTTTATTTTTATTGTTGTTCACTTTTCTCTTCCTTTTATGTGTTTTTTAACTTAATTTTGTTCGTTAAAAGCATTTCATTGTTGTCCAAATTCATTCGCTTTTACACTTTTCTTTCTTTTGCAGAGACTCTTGCATTTTTGTATGTCATGTGGTATATGGCATCTTAGTGTTGCAAGTACGCACTATTGACTTTTTCAGTATCTACAGTTCTATAGTTACATGTGGGTGGTGGGGTGGTAATAGCCTTCACAAAACTGACTGACTTTCTCTCTGAGGCGTTAAGTTTTGCTTTTGTTTTTGAAACGAACCAACAAGAGAAAAAAACATGTTCAAAAGAAAGACTAAATAATGTTAGTGTCAAAAACTAAAAGATAAAGCAGAAAAGCAAGTGTAAGCTACAGATACAAATACATTTGAAGGGCAAACAACTGTGATAAACTTATGAAAGACAAAAAAAAAAAAAAAGAGGGAAAACAATTGGAGAAGAAAAGAAAAAGCCAAGAAACAAAACTCGAAATTAGTTCATGATGAAATGATAGAAAACGACATATAACAGAACGTTACTGGAATTTTTAACACAGTTTTTTTTTAACGATTTTCCTTCTTAACTTTTCTTAACACTGCAAATTCAAAGTTGCTGATTCCTTGAACAGTACAAATATTTACTGAAAACCCTTGCACTTTAGCGGGATAAGTGTGCTACTATTGTCTATTGTCGGCATTGAAGAAACTTACAACAAAATAATAAATAAAAAATTGGCCAAGTTTTTTTTTTCCGAAAAATGAAATATGTATTCAAATAATAGAGATATTTTTTTAATTAGGTATTAGTTTTAATTATATCATTGCTATACATAAATAAAATAAAAAATCTAAAAAGATTTAAAAAAAAAATTATTAAACGAGGTCCGTGGGATTCAAACTCGATCACTTACACGTCTAAGTCTTACAACCTAACCACTACGCCATTGAGATCACAAAACTTGATTTACTTAAACATCTTGACTTTAAACAGCAATGTCGATGACGCCAGTGTGAAATTTCACTCCACTGATCCACTACAACCAAAAATGTTACAAGTTTCTTGTATGGGGACCCCTTCAAGTTTTTAATTTAATTTTAATTACAATTTACGCCTTTGTTGTTATAGTGGCAATAGAAATACACATTCTGTGACATTATGTGGTTTTTGAAGTCGGTTAAATTTTTTTTTTAAGTTTCTTTATTTTTTTATTTTTACCGAACTATTCTCAAAGCGATGACAAAAAAATTGTATGTTAACGCCTAACATACATATAACTCGCTGTTAATGGTTTTTTGCGGTGACAAGAAAAGCTCTTATGCAAACAATTTATCATCATTTGCTGAGGAGGTGTTAATTTGTTTGTGAAAAAAAAAAATTTAATTTGTGTACACTGTTATCGCTCTGTCAAATGGGTAATATTTCGATTTGTTGATTTCTCGCGGAAATTTTAGAATATAATGAAAACTATGCAAAAGGGAAATGTGTTAAAATCATTGCGTGATACATTTTCATTGTCGTACAATAGTTTTGTAAAAAATTATCGATTTTCAAAAATATTGTGCCATCAATTGCATACAATGCCAATAACAATCAATAGGGAAAAAGCATTACTACAACTTAATAACTGAGAGAATGTTTTTCATCAGATCATATCAGATCTCATATATGTAATACACATTGTAAAGCCTTCAAATTTTTTAACAAATACTTGACGAAAGGATAGGATGGTGGGTAAATGTTTGAAAGTCTAAAAGAGGGCAAGAAAACTTTACGTCTGAAAAAATAAATTCGAATTTGTTTGATGTTTTTTATTTAGAAAATATCAAAATTGTATTTTTACATCAAGTTGGCTTATGTATATTTCAATTTTTGATTGTGATATAAATCATACGTTCATATTATAATATTCTGCTTGATATTTTTTTTACAAAAATTAATTCGGATAATTTCAAAGATGATAAAGAAAATAAAGCGGAGCTTAAGCCGGATACCCATTAGAATCCTTGGTGTCAGGCTCAGATCTAGTTGCGAAGGAAACACTGATCGTGGTAATGAAACATGTAACGCAACAACCGCTGCTCATGGTTACTGCAATAGTCCGACAGTTGATGGTGAGACACGTGCACCTACAACTGATGCAAAGATGAAAAATCAAATAAATCACAATTTAAGCCGGATACCCATAAGGATACTTGCAGCCAGACTCAGTAGGATGAAAAAGCCATTACTTACATGCGAGGCATGTGCCACTATAAACGCTAGCAACATAAACAACAACTTTAAGACTCCATCAAGTTGTTTACCAATTCGAATGGTTAAAGATGTCAGCCCAACAATGAGTGCAAATAGTGGTGAAACTGGAAATACAGACATTAGTCCGGAAATACTTCATGGTACCAGAATAGTCGAAATATTGTATCCTCCGAGGGCCCTCTACCTAACAGAATCATCAGATGAGAATCAAAAGCAATATGAATTAGATGCTTTAGAGTCAGAACACAGAATAGAAACAGGCATGACAGATAATATTTTGGAAAATATTGATGACGATACATCATCACTAAAACGCGAGGAAATAGTTGATCAAGACTTACGAAAAGAAATAATAGACTTAGGTATGCAGAGATTCAAGATAAATAGGACAACTCCATTAAAAATGTTTACGAAAAGCAATTTAGATTCAGTTGCCGACCTAAGAACGCTTTTCAAATATAGTGAAGCACGTCGGTGTAGATTTGTCCAGCCACCAACGAGAAGTAGTAACGAAATTTTTCATCCACCCAAACAATCGGATTTAATATCGGCGACAACAGGAATACTAAGCACATTGAAAATATCAAAACCAAGAAGGCGACAGCATAAAAACCCAATATCTATATATGATCTGAACATATGTAGAAGTCCTCTTAGATGCCCTGAAAGAAATTGTAATCAAGATATTCCTTTCTCTGACTTTATACAACATTTAATCGTGGATCATACAACTTTGACCATGACTCGAATTTCCGCTGGAGAGTGTAGAAACATTTTCATCAATCCAAATATTGCGCGCTTAAATCGAGCAAAATTACAAGCGCTATTTCTTTTACGGGGTCGCCTGCTGGACGTAACCACTGGCAAATATAATGATCTAACACCAATAATGATAATGAGCGTGTACGTTCACTTATATGACATCATTGACTATGCACCATTTAATGTCGAAGACCTGAAAGTTAAATCCAAAAAAGATATAATGTTATTTATTTGGCCGGTGACTATAATTGACAAAGAAATTCCATTGAAGGTAAGCCTCACCGTTTGGCCGATCGATGGTCGTTGCCCCAAGAACACATACTCTTATGTAGGAGGGGTTTTTAGCTTGCGGACACCGGCGAACATAAAAAATCTTATTACAAGTTCAAATTTAATCGTACTGAGTGCAGAAGAAATTTACAGTCTTACAAATGGTGGAAAACATTTGCTACCAGTACAATTTATAGTTGAATAAAACTAACACAAGAATTGTAGGCACAGTCAACTTACTGAACAGTTATTTAATCAAAATTATATTTTCTTTTTTCAAATTAATACTTATATTTTATTAAACGATTTTGGGCATAATAATTTGTTTTTTGTTTAACTATTTTATACATATTTTTGTTTTTTATACTATATTCTTTATTTGCAACTGTTGTTAGACGACAACCAGCGAATTTTATCGTAAGAAGTAAGTCATTTAAGGTTTGGATAAGTTAATCACTCCTCCGCGATACGGAATGGGAGATTTAGTGGGTGTTGCCTTTTCAGGGGTCGCGTATGGCTGCTGTTGTCCAATAAGTTCAATGCCAGGTGATTGACATTGGCCTCCAACCTAATGAAGTGTACGTTACTGAACTTGACGATTTCTTCCTTTATCAATGGAATCTGCAGGTCTCGGTGGATAACCGAGTTCCGGACAAACCACTGCGCCCCTACAATCCTCCGCAGTATCTTGGACTGAAACCTCTAAAGAATTTTCATGTTTGAATTGGATGCAGTGACCCAAAGCTGTACTGGTTTCAGTATGGCATTGTACAGTAGTAGCTTATTTCGCAGGTTGAGCTTCGAGTCTGACCTAAAGAGCCAACTCATTCTTCGAAGCTTCAGGTCCAATTGCCTTCGTTTAGTCATAATGTGGGATTGCCAGGTGAGACGTCTGTCTAGTGTCAGTCTTAGGTACTTCACAGTGGCGCTTCTTGGAATGGCGTCACCGTTGATGAAAATAGCAGGGCATGTCGAGCGGTTCAGTGTGAATGTAATATGCGTTGATTTCTCAGCATTGACGCAGATGTTCCACCTCTTTAGCCAAGGTCTTTCAGGAGAGCTGAGGCTAAACCGGGTCACTGTCACTAACCAACAGAGCATTGTCATCCGCGTATCTCGCTATTGAGAGTTTCCTGTCTCTTAAGATCGGGAAGTCAGACGTATAGAGCATGTATAAGATGGGTCCCAACAAACTGCCTTGAGGAGCTCCAGCTAGCATACTCTTTATGTCGGACTCCTGATCTTCGCATCTGACATAAAAGGTCCTTTTGTGAAGAAACGATCTTAGTATCAGGAAGAAGCGAGCTGGCAGCAATTTTTTTAGCTTAAACAGGAGGCCGCGATGCCAGACTCTGTCAAACGCTTGTCGGACATTTAGGAAAGCGGCAGAGCAATACTGACGTTCGAAGGTATTGAAAATTTTTTGTGCAACTCGCTGGCACTGCTCTGGGGTTCCGTGACATCTTCTGAACCCGAACTGGTAGTCTGGAATCATACGTCCTTCGTCCAGCGGTGGAAATACTTTAACCAGAAGTAGTCTTTCGAATACTTCGAAGAGTATTGCCAGTAAGCTAATCGGACGATAGGAGCAAGGTTTGTACTCAGGTTTTCCAGGCTTGGCTATCCACTCGGCTGGGAAGTGGCTGAACCTCAAGTTGCCATTGTAAATCGCTGTTAAGTATAGAAGAGCATTGTGGGGTAAAGCTTGGATAGCGCGTACGTTGATCCTATCGTATCCAGGAGATTTAGTCTTCAGGCATCTGACCTCTTCGACAACCTCAGGAATCTCCACTGGGCGAATTGGCAAGTCCATCTGACAAGCCATATCGATGAAGTCCAGAGTTGTCTGTTTATCGGCAGGCGAGCAGAAGCCGAAGAGATTGAAGATGGCTTCCAGATGATTGGCGAATTCCTTTTCTTCACTTGATCTGCACCAGGAACCATTTGTTTTTGCTTTTTAAAATATTTTATACATATGAATACACATATTTTATACATATGACAATGAATACATACTTATTCTATATATGTGAATCTCCGTCCATTTGACTAAAAAATTTTAACCCTGAGATGTGCATCGGATTTAGAGTTCTAAGAAGTTCAATTATCCAATGATTGAGAAAGTGAAAACAATACAATATACCAGCGAGAGTAAGTGAAGAATTTCGGTGACAGATTAGTGTAGATCCAACAAAGGGCTGTCCAACTTGCGGCCAGTTGCCAAGTGACACTATCAAAAATTTATTTATTTTGTCTTTTTCATTATTTTATAATTTTTTTTCTTATATTCTTTAATAGTGGGCTGCTATATTACAAATCATGACAATGAACTTAATAAAGGCGCGGCTTATGACTTAAAGTGCGACTTGTTTGCCAAAATATTGCACTTATTTCGTGGGCTATCAAAAAGGTGATCACATTTAGTGAAACACAACTTATTGAGTTATATGTATATATAAAGCATCATTGAAATAGAATGACATAAATCACTTATGTCAACCATACTAACAATACGGGCGTCCCATTTTAATAACAACAGCCTTTCGAATATTTCCAACAACCGCTACAACAACCAATTCAACAGTACATTCAACAACCAGATCAATAGCAATATTCACTAGCATATTGCCGTTCCTCAGTATTTTCGACTGTTTATGTTCAGCCACCGACTCCATACTATGAATTATCACAATGGCCCCATGCACCCCTTTGGGGATAATCGGCAGTATTGATCACAGCATCATCTACACCTCAATATTACCCTGCAGTTAAAATCACGCAAAACTGTGCTCACTTTATCCCCTTTTATGTATATCCATTTAACTGTTGAATTTAACAGAACGATGCCCGCATTAGCTTTCACCAGTCGTGTTACCAGTGAATAATGAAAAAAATGATACCAGTTATTTCATTAGTTTTACCAACTAGTTGGGGGACTTTGTTTTATAAAGCTATATATGTGCACACTAGGTGAACGAACGTAAACGCACGAGATCGAATGTTTGTTTTCTTTCCACATAACATAATGCGTTCTTTACGTGTATTTCGTACGTTTGGCTTGTGCGTTGATGTTCCGCCACCCAAGCGAACTCTATTGCAAGTAATCGAATTATTTCGCTTTTATTCGTTTGCATTCGGTCGGTTAGAATGTACATAGCTTAATATGTTTGGATAACTTAAGTGTTGATATACATTAAACAATTTTTTACCAATTTAACAATTGGGAATCCATGAACTGCATTGTGCTTTTGAAATATTGGATTTAACAATTGTAAGTATGTTTTGAGAACATATTGTTTCGTCACGAGTCTGATTCAGACTAAAGTATAATTATCATTTTCAACCTAAACGAGCTTAGTTAATCAATCGAACTTCTGTTATGTTCGATGATCGTCATACTTAGTTGTTGTTTTCTAATGCCGTCATTGTAAAGTATTTTTCTCAAATACTTATTTCTGTTTCCTGACTTCTACGTCAGGTAGTCTTGGGGAATATTATTGTATGTTCAATTATACACATAGGCACTAATATATAATATATATAAACTCGAGTCTTACTGAAATTATAATAAATGATAATAATAAATTTCTATTCAATATTTGAAGACTTGCAAGAGGATTTAGTTTAAATAATTTCTTGGGATCTAAGTCTTTTTGTTTTTAACACAATTATCTATTATGTACATATTAATACGAAAAGACAAAACAATTCATCCCCATTCTCTCCTCTGTTTTTCAACCGATTTTCTTTTTTCTTTTTTTGTTTTGTAGAAATTGACGAACTTTAGTGTTATCAATAAAAAAAGGTAGTAATTTCTAATGAAAATAATGATATAGAGCGCGAGAGACAAAACCATTTGTTATATCCATAATCCGATAGAAAGTGCGTGGAGATATTTTTTAAAATTTTTTTTTCTTAATGTGTCAAGCAATTTCAATACCTGGAAATATTCTTTTGGACGGTCGAATTTCGCCCAATGGACGAAAACTAGTTATACTCAATATATCTTTTCATAGTTCATAAACTATTTATTATTAATATTATGTAGTCAAGAGAGAAATATATTATTGAATTCTTATTGCTTGTGTTTGGATTTTGTAGAATTTTGAGATTTTCAACTTGTTTGCTATTATGAAATATAATTTAAAATTCCTTAAAGGGATCCGTTGTGATCCAAGGAGGTACTTTCTTTTGAACCTGTTTTTGTTTTGGCTTGTCCAAACATAATAATTCATTTTCGTTTAATAATTTGGGTAAGTGGGGCACAGGAACGCGTTTCGCTAGTAGGGCCATCCAATCAATTTCCGCAAACCAGCTATGAGTCTTGATGGGCTTGGTGCCATTTATAAGATTCCCAAATCTTAGTAAAGAAAAAAGGGAATTAATTGAAATAAATGTAGAGTTATTAGAAAATGTTCTTACCTTTTGGACGTATCAACCTGTAGGAGATTATATACGAGATTCTTTAAATTTTCACTGAATGTATCTGGCATTCTGTAAACTCCCTCACAAATTGCAGCATACATTTCCATAACATCGCGTTTGCGATTGATAAACGGCGAAGTGCCTTTGACAAACTCGAATAGTATGACACCAAAAGCCCACCAGTCAACACTGGACCCATAGGGTTTGGCTTGAATGATCTCCGGTGCCATATATTCTGGTGTACCACATAAAGTTAATGTGCGTGTATCGACGCGCTGTAAATACATATGCATATCTCAAAGATCAACCATCATCATATTACAAATCATACAATATTATTACCTTAGTGAATCCAAAATCTGTTAACTTAATGTATCCATCTTTATTAATCATTATATTTTCCAGTTTCAGATCACGATAGATCAAGTTCATATAGTGCAAATACTCAAAGGCAAGAAATATTTGAGCTGCATAAAACTTGGCTTCTTTTTCACTAAATTTTTGCAACCTAAAATATTGCAATTAAAGTTATACAAGTTTAGCTTTATGTGTACACATCAAAAATCCTTTAAATGAGTCTCACTTGCGATGATATGAGAATAGTTCACCTCCTGGAATATATGGTAAGACCAGGTACACATTTATCGCGTCCTTATAGGAGGCAATCAATTTCACAGCAAATGGAAAACTTATTGCTTGTAAAACTCGCTTCTCGCTATGCACATGTGGTACTTGTTTGTTTCTTATGACACTTTCCTTATTCAACTCTTTGGCGGCATAAAATCTATTTGTAACTTTGTCTCTAACCAATAGCTAAAAAAGATTTCCATCATCTATCAAAATCTTTATAATTATATTATATTATATTAACATACTACTCGACCAAATGCACCATGACCCAAAACGTTTGTGAAGGTATATGCTTCTAAGCCACATTCTAGTGACGGTTTTGCGATCACCCATCGTGCAATAAATTCCTCACGTAGTCGATCCAATGTTAGCTGGTAATCAACTTCTATGGGAATTTCGCATTCATCGTCAGTATAATCTGCATTATAATCAGCGTATGGCATTGATCCCGACTATTTCAATTTGTTCAATACCAACCAAATTTGAAAACTTAATGAACGAAAATTTAATTTAAATTTACTAACTTCATCTATTTTTTTTTTTTTAATTTCTATTTTTGTTGTATAGGGAAATTTATTTCTATTTTGACATATTCAATGAAACTAAAACTAGATCTTGATATATTTGTAAAATTTGAATTTCTTAGTTATTAAGAATGAATCGGCTTGTTGTTTAAATTTTTTCAACGTAATTTCCTTTTAGTAAAATTTAAATTTTTCCAAAGTTTCTCCATTCCGTTAAACCCTCAAAAAAATACGATTTGTCAAACTCTTCAAAATACACTTCTCTCTCTCATCTATGATGTACATATTACGTCACGCGAATTTCATGATTTTTACACATACACACACACCCTCACCCCCTGTTACAGATGGTCACATTTCAGAGTCAACCCAGATAGCAATTCCTTGTTCTTAATAGAAAAGTTTTTTTGGTTTTTATACTATTGACTTAGACACTTTAAGTGAGCCATTTCCATCAACCATATAAATTTCAAGATCTGCGAACTACTAGGAAAGGCGTAAAGAGTATAACAACTTCGGCATAGCCAAAGTTATTCTTTTTTTTACTGGTTTTGATTCAAACAGTTCCAAAAAGCTCTCTGAGTCATCTACACGTTGTTGTTTTTATATGGTGTGACGGCAGCCTCCTCGAAATCTGTTTACGCATGCACAAATTTTCGTGTAAAATTGTAAACACGTTTCTTTACAGATATTTTGCTCATCAAAAACAGTTTCAAATCGAAACTTGAAAATAAGTTTCTTCCATTGCAAAACTGGGGGTCACTAAACCCACGGTAACTTTTAAACTTATTGTCAGAATATCATGAAATTTAGTATGGTGTCGTGTGACAGATGACAGGAAACGACGGTAATGTTAATTTCCCTCTGCAACTCTACCTGTCTTCAAACACGGGTACTTATTTATCGATCCTTTGTAGATATGATAGAAATTGAAAATGTTATCTCATGATGCAAAGCCTTAGATTGAGAGGTTGAGCTTCAATTAACAAATCTATAAAATTATTTACATACTTATAACCACAGGTCATGTTTCTTTAATTATGCAGTATTCTCTTTGATGTGGAATAGAGGTTACGTGCCTATGAAAGTAACTCCACAATGAGTTAAAAATAGTACACACCGGTGGATGTAAAAGAAAAACAAAAAGTAAAAATCGTAACGCAGGGTGCTGACCACAAATGGTACCAGGTGAATCTTCTAATCAAAAGACTATAAGTTTGAACTCTACCATATTTATGAGTTAGTGCTTCCACATTTGGAAGATTGCTATTAATTTATATCGATATAGGCCTTTTGCTGATTAGAATCGTGCAAGTTTCACCCATATTAGTATTAAGTAAAAGCTACTACAACAAATTCGAAATAAATCTGAGTTCTGAGTTAGTATTTAAAAATTTTGAATATTTCTATTTATTAGAAGAAAACATGAAAAGAATTGAGAAATTTCTCTAAGTATTTAACACATTGGGTTGCATATCAAAGTAGCAGCAGCATCCTTCAATGACCCCTCATGGATAAATGATGTAAATGCAAAAAAAAAAAAAAAAACGTATAGGAAAAAAGAATGGAAAGATGAAGGGAAGCAGGAAAAAAGTAAAGAAAAAGTAAGAAAGAAATTTATCAAACAAATTATTAGAAAAGTTTTGTTGTTGATGATATTTTGCCGCAATCGACATTTCCGTTGTCGCATACAAAAATGGACGGACGGAAACGAAGTCAACAAGCGTGAGAGAATCTGGAAAGGTGATAAAAGGGACTAAAAGAAAATAAGAACAAAAAAACATATAGATCAATGCAACAATTCTATGAGAAATGTCTGTGCTAATGTCTTATTCTATTTGTTTCTTGGTTTGTCTGTCCATTTGTCTGCCTAACTGTCTGCTTTTACTTCTTTTACTAAGTATATGTATATTTATATATACCTATCTATCTATCTATCTATCTATCTATCTATCTATCTATCTATCTATCTGTTTATCTGTCTGTTATTTGTTGGCTTGTCTGCCTGTTTGTCTGTCTGTCATAAGCATTACCTCAGCCACAAATGAACAAACTTTGGCAAACAACAAACTTATTTATGATGAACAAAATGAACGAACAAAACAAATCCAATTCGAAGCGAATCCAATAGAAGGAAGGAAACCTAATGAAATTCATTGCGTATCCCGTCTTCTCAATGTGTGCATCATAGATGGTTGATGGTAGATGGTAGATGATGGTACTGTATGTAAGTAGTATGTAAGTATGCCGTCCACGAACATAACCATACACACCAACATACACACAGACAGATACATTTGTGTTTCTTTGTTGTAGTAAATAACCAATATCTTTACGAGTATATACTATCTCTATATGCGGGAGTATCTGTGTATGAATAGTTCGTCGTAAGTCGCGTGACGTGTACGTGATGTTCATATTTTCATGGATTCAATAATTTATAAATTACTTGTATAGAGAAATTCGACGGTTCATTTTCCTCCTCCTCATCCTTCTTCTTCACCTATATTTTCTCCTTCTTCTTGTCTTTTTTTTTTACTTCTTTTCTTTTCCATTTTTGTTTTTGTTATTGCTGTTAGCAGAAGTTTTTCTTTTAACTTTTTCTTATTAGGAATTTTTGTTTCCTTTCATGAGAAGTACATTGATCTGTGTGGATTTGCAATGAGCACAAAATTCACATGCTGATAAAATATGTAAGAAGGGAGGGGGCAGATATATCAGTCTACATACTGGTTTGATGTATGGAAAACCGAATAGGTTTATTAGGATTCTTTAAGTTTCACTTTGGCATTCACATTATGAAGCAATGTTGATGATGAAAAACAAAAATACTTTATATAATAAGTAGACAACGTAAAATGATGGCGATGGAAATGACGATGATGGTCTAAATAAGAATGTTATTCAGTAAAGTTTGAATGGATTGAAATTAGTAGCTTGAATTGTAGATTTCAAAAAATTATATCATAATTTATTTGAGAAAAGTACCTAACATCATAATATAAAGTTCGACAAAGGCGACACGTCATTTTTAATACAAAAGTATGTCTTTAATATGGAGAGTCCTTATTAACACAAGTACGATATGTTAGGTAGTGGATGGATACCATCTCAAAAGAATTGATCATATTTTCAATCCCACAACAAATTTCTTTAACTTAATTTAAGCGTAATTTTGACAATGAATTTCTAGATCGAACAAATCAAGTAGTAGTCAGAATGGACAATGCTTGGTGAATGTAGCGGATAAGGTAAAACTTTCCAGTGAAATACTGGATCATTTGTGTTCTAATCAGATCCTCATATTTCTAGCATAAACTTCTAATCGTCATACACCATTTGTCCATTTGTCGTCGCCCATAACAACACAATAAGAAAACCAGTAAAAAGAAGAATATCTTTAACTATTGTTCTAAGCTCATGTTTTGTAAGATAGGTACCCCTCCTAGTGATCCGAGGGTTTTGAAATTTACATAGTTAGAGGATATGGGTCAGATACTTATAGATAAATAGATACATTTTTCACAATGTCACTTGACATCTGGCCGCAAGTTTTACAGCACTTTGTTGAATCTTTTCTTCACTTTCTATCGCTGGTATGTGTAACAAAAAAAAAAAAAAAATATGTGTGTGTGCATAACACTCACGAGCCTTTGCTGTGAAACACGTTGACTATGAATGACACTCATTTTCTTTTATATAGGCGATTATTGACCAGTGATAATTAAAATGTGTTATATGAAGGATATATGGATATTTGAGTCTACATAAAAAACACTTAGTTGTTATTATTATTGAATTGTAAATCAATCTAATTGTTCATCACAAAGGACTATGTATATATGTTTTTCTTTCTTATTCACCAGTTCAATGTTATCAATACTTAGAATGCATTTTTCACCATTTGCACTTACAACCATTTAGAGAATACACACAATTTGTGATGTATTCTGATTCGGTATTCAATAAAATTTGATTTCTTATTTCAGATAATTTCTCACAATTTTCAAATTAGTCAGTACACCATTTTATGAATATAAGCTTGTATATCATGAATTGCTTCGTGGCTCGGTGTCACTGGCTGAATCTCAATTGTATCGGCTGCAGCCAATATTTGTGCATTTCGTTGAATATTTGTTCCAATTCTGTCTCTTTGTTCTTTCTCGGCGTTAGGAACAGCAAGATCCCTTTCATGTTCCTTTATAATATAAAAAATAATTATACATTAGAAATTTGTTGCTCATTTGAATTTTTATTTGATTATTTAATTATTAATTGCTTGTTATTTGATTATAAAATTAAAATTTTACTTTTGTTTATATTGTTAAGCGTTGTTAAGCTCCGTAGACACGATCAAGCATTGCAGGACAATCGTTTGTGTGTTTGACGCCAGCATCGAACATAGACAAAGAGAAATAGATAAAAATCTCTTGCAGTGAGACATACCAAAACGATTCTGATATTCCTTCAATCATTGTGTATGAGACATACACATAACTACTTCACTAACACTACTATGATAATTATTGTCCAGTAATGATCGTGTCCACAGCGCTTAGACCAGTTGCACACGTTGAGTTATGAGTCTGTGAGGTTTTGCCGATTCTTCTTTGGTAACTTAAGCTGCCATGCACACGTTGAGTTTGGCTCCAAGTAAAGTACTGTGTTCCTCGCCAAACTGCATTTAAAGAATTCTACATTTTAGTTGTTTTAAGATATAAATTTACATTTTACCCAAATCACTTTTCCATTGAAGTAAAATATACGAAATAAGCAAAACCAACCAATGCTGAATATGCCCAACCTGCTTGCATAGAAATTTTAACATTTTCGAATAATCCAATTCGTCTTTAATTCAATTAATTGATGCTAAAATTAACTACATTTGTTGATAATAAAGCTGTGATGTTTTCTTTTTATTTGAAAAATGTGTAGAAAGTGATAACTTTAATAAACAATTTTAATAAACTCATTGGCGGATATGCAGTGAGGTAAAGGGGGTGTTCTATACGATTTTGTTTAGTTGAGAAAGGAAGTTTTGATGTGAATGGGAGTGAGCAGAGTCAAAATATTTGATTGGCATCTGTGGTTGAGTGTAAATACTAGCAAAAGGATCCAAAGAAAAATAAGCGATAACTGTCGCCCCAAATTCTATATGTTTCAGACGGTCCAAAAATAACCAGTATTCAATCAGCAGTTCGTTCGAACATCAATGTTCAAAAAATGAAATCACCGCGTTTTCTATCACACATAGGTTCTCTTTGGGCGAAATTGAAAACGTCCGAGATCAAAAACGTCGGTGTTTTCTAGCCCATACCCATATATACTTTTTTTATGATGTTTTCCGTTTTTATAGTTTTGATTTTTTGGAAAACAGAGGACAAACTTTCATTTTCTCGCCACCATTTCAATACAATGAAGTCAGTCTGTTCTGATAAGGGTTCCATAAAATCTGCCACAAATTCGTCATATGTTCATTATTATCTTTGCAAAACAACCTCATCATGTCTCTACAGTCGTCAATTGTTTGCTTGACATCAACATGTCTGAGCTGATTTATTGGAGGAAACAAATAGAGTGCGATCTTGTGATACTTGGTTATATATCATAATATAACAGTATTGATGTAAGCTGCAAAGACGCCTTTATTTTATGTAAAATATCTCTGTCGGGTTACACAATTTTTGCAGAGCATTTATTCTTGGAATGACCCATTGGATACTTGGATAAGAATCTTCCTCCAAAAATTTTGAAGTTTCCTCTATTTTTGACATTACATGTGTTACTGCTTTCAAGTCGCTCAAGCTCATGGAATCAATGCAATGTATTTAATTTTTTTCGACTAGAATAATATTGTCATCATGCCGTCTTCGATCGTTTTCATTGTGTAAAAAATGGTATTCCATCTCGTCAGACAAGCAGGTTTTACTTTTAATTATCTCCTTGTTATATATAAATAAAATAAAATATATAAAAATATTAAGAAAATAACCCTCCGACCGAAGGATTCTTACTCGTGCACTCACGCGCCTGAGTCTTCCACCCTAACCGCTACCACATTCAGATCACAAATAATGCCATGCCGACTCATAGCAGATGACACGAGACAACACTATAGTTTTATGATAGTATCATACAGTGTCGTAGCTGAAGACACTAGCTGACAGTGCCTTTTCATGTCACTGTTTTACCGAGTCATACAATAAGACACGACACATACTACAATATAAATTCGAGACAATGACTGACTCGTTTAAGAACACACATGACTCAGTATCATGGTGTGAGCATGTGCGCAGTTATGGTGCGGACTTTTAGCACGTGATGACTCGTGCAATACTCCATTTTGTTGGTTTGTATATTTGACTATATTCGAACAAAAAATTATTAATTCCAAAAGTTAAAATTAAAGATGATTTGGTTGATTTTAAAATATGTCTCTAAGACTTATATAAAAAATTTGACCCACCAATTCCAACTTTTTCGGTGGATTTAAAAAATAAAAAAAAAAATTGTATTGTCATCTGAAGTAAGATGTACGCCAATTTTCAATTTATTCGGATGCTAAGAAATAGTTTTAATTCAGCTTGCAAGATTTCACAAAAACAAACGAACTAACATACAGACCAAGTTATATAAAAGCTTTTAAAAAAACAAAGAATTTTGAACCAAAATTAAAAAATTAAAATTTGTTCAACCTTGTATAAACAAAACGTGCATAATTGTGCGAATGAGGTTCCTTAAGTTTTTTTTTTTTAATTTTCATTTTTATGTTGGTTTTTTTTATACACCTAAAGATTATTTATAAATTGTGTAAATGAATTAAAAACATCGGTCAAACATAAGTTGTTTTATTAATTTTAGTGCAAAACATTTGGGTCATTTTTCATCCCACTGTATGTACTAATCAATCTTATCCGAATCGGATTAGAGTTTTATAAACTACTTATGAGTTTAATTTAAAAATTAATGAATAAAAAAGAATTTTGTCTTTATTTTAACAAAATTTTATGTCAATAAAAGAAGAATAAGAAGAATTCCTTACAAATGGTTGCGCTTAATTTACCGGCGGTGCTACTTATAAGTATACATACTTGTATACTTTTAAGCTGTTAATTGTAGTATACTTTTAGGCTGTTAAATATACCCACCGTGTGCGAGTTCGACTCACATTTGTCTGATTTTTTATTTTTTTTTTTTTATTCAAAATGTTAAATTTTCAATTATTTCCTTTAATAGTATTAGGTATATTCCTGGGAAATTGGCATCTATTCGCCAAATTCAGCCATATATTTCGAAATCAAAATGAAGGAATACGTGAATCAAAATAATTTCCGTCGCTGGTTGTGACTTTCTTCCATCTGTCAGGCAAAGCATGGATTCCACGCTCGAAGAAATCCTGGTCTTTTGAGGTAATCCATTCGACTTCTTCGTAAGAATGGAGTTGCTGTTCCGAAAGTCCGTGATGCATCAAACGAAACAAATGATAGTCTGAAGGGGGAGCTTATGATTGTCGAAATAGCTCCATTTTTCATAGATACAAAAAACTTTTTGTTTTTTCTATGTCTCTTTCCTTCAATTCGAATGGCACCCATTTTTCTTCCCTTTGAATCTTCCTGTTGTAACATTTGAAAAGAATCCTCATCCAATAATGCTTGCAATTGATCATCTTTAAACTTCATCTCATGTCTACCATGTTCTTTGTTGTTCAGATCGAAATAATCTTTTTTGAATCGTTGGAACCCGTCTCTCCATTTTCTTTCTGAAAGAGCATGACCGCCGTAGGCTTCCACAAGCATTCCATGAGCTTCAACAGCAGTTTTCTTCCAATGAAATGCTAAAAGCAAAACTTCCCACAAATGCTTTTTTTTTTAGCACAAAAGTTGAAAATGGCAACAAAAACATTCTTAATGATGCCGTAATCGAATGACTTATATTGTGTTTAACAGCCGACACATAGAGCCAACTTCAAGTACCTTCACACAAAAAAGCTAACTCCACCTATTGGCAAAGGGCATTTTCATATAGTTCGTCATTCAAGGATAAGGACATGGTACCATACTCACATATCGCTCATTTACTTCAAGACTGTTATAACTCAAAAAACAGTAAATGAGCGATATGGTAAATTAATCTAACTCTTTTATACAATCATTTTGATGATTTATTAATTTATTTGTATGATAATTGCTACCAAAATGCATTGTTAAAATATCATTATTGTCATTTATTGCTATTCTTATGAATTATGTCGTTTTTCACACATAAGATATTAGATGGATATTGAGCCAAAGACAATACAAACGTACATTAATAGATATATATAGGGATCCCTTTTGTCGTATGATGGTGTTGTTGTTGTTGTTTGTTCGTTCTGAGTTATTTATTTAAATGATATGAAATATTTTGCTTTGATGTTAGTGTCCTTAATTTGTTGCAATCCTTGTTCGAAGTTCACTTGATAAATGAATGGAATTTTAGAGACGACAACAATTAAATACCTGCAACAGAAGGCAACATAATTGTGAAGAGGAGATATTGTAAATTATGAAGTTTTAACAGATGAAAAGGGTAGTGAGGTGAGGTGAGATGAGATGAGATGAGATGAGATGAGATGATTGAGGTGAGGTGAGGTAAATAGAGATGACATGTAGAACAAGTAGTGATATGTATGTATAGTACAATATAAAATCTGGGTTCGAATGAGTTGAAGTTGCTCTCATCATGTTGTATTCAGAATACTAGACAACATTACTATATTATAAAGGGCACGTCATATAATAACATACATAAGAAATATCGCCATTTAGAACCATTAGTAAACATGAATCTCTTGGGGACAAGGCAATATCATAATTTCATTCGACTTGATAATATGAGTTTCTGTGAAGTTTCCTTTTATTCTACATTTCAATAATAAATTATTTCGCAATCTGCACGTATATTCAGAATTTGAAAAAAAGTTGAATGATGAAGATCTGTATTAACATATGATTACTTTCCCGCAAAATTTGTGACTTTTGAATTTTGTGTGTATTGCAAAACTTTTAAATAAAATAAAAATAAAACAATACAATTAAATATAATTAAAGTGAGTTAATTTACTTTATTTGCATCTATTAACAGGTAAATAAAATATTTATGCATGTAAAATGGAGTCTGTGTAATTTGTATTGTTTTGGTGGAGTTAAATAGGAGTTTAGTTTTGTTGCAGATATACATCAGATAACTTGAACGCGAAAAAAAACAATAATACAAATTTATTGATTTTTTCATCATCCTGAAGTAATGCGAAATCATTTCCAGGATAGATTAATATCTTAAAGGTGGGACTTTTTAGTGGTCACACCACATACCGGGGTGCGATTGCACCTTTGACGATAAAAAAAAAAAAAAAAAAAATATTTTTTACAAGAACCTTGTAATAGTTCCAATGGAGCAGTTCATGTATGTTTTTTTTTTAATCGGAAGAAAAGCACCGAAGTGCGGGACTTTAGCCGCACTAAAAACTTCCGCCCCATATTCTAATTTTATACTCTTCACGCAGTGAATGGTATTATAAGTTTGTCATGAAGTTTGTAACACACAGAAGGAGACATCGGAGAACCCATAAAGTACATATATTCTTGATCAGCGCGACGAGACTAGTTAATATAACGAAATATCAGCAAATTATAATCATTTAGCTTAATAGCAAAAGAGTGTCCAGTATTTATAATATTTTACTAAAACCAAAAAGAAAACACATATTTCGTGAAAGGTGAAAGGAAACAAAAAAAAAGGAAGAACATAACAACATAAAACTAGTAAAGACAAAAAATATTCGAAAGAATATATTTGAGTAGAATGTTGGCAGTAAATCCTTATCCTGATCACCAATTTGGCTTCAAATCGCAGCATGGCACGCCAAATCAAATCGCATGCTGGTCGTCCAGCACATCCTATCTACTTTTGAGCTGAAAGAATTTTCCTCCTTTTTAGATGTCAAGCAGGCCTCCTATATGGTCTGGATCGATGGATTAAATCACAAAATCAGAGCGCTCCTGCCTTGCAAGCAGTATATGGTCATCCGCAGCTTCCTGCAAAAATGTTCCTTCTTTGTGGCAGTTTGAAACAGAAACTATCAGACGCTTGAGAGCTGGCGTTCCACAAAGCATTGTTCTGACTCCGGTCCTATACACACAGTATACCTCGGATATGCTGATAATTTGTGAAAATCAAGCAATGGTTGCTAAAATTCCGACTATATTCCACAAAGTCAAGTAACTCCACCTTCTCCCTACGAAATGGCCTTTGTCCGGTTATGACGGAGCAAATTCGTTACCTAGATCTGATCCTGAATAAACGCCTCACATGGCGAGCTCACACGAAAATGGTTGCGGCTATCAAAACGTTAAGAAACTGAACTGGCTCATCCGCCCTTCCAAAAAAAATACCGTTATGAAACAAGAGACTAATATATCTACTTATGGTAGATCAATTTGGCGCTATGCCATTCAAATATTGGGCACCGCAACTGCCTATAGCATTACCAATCTGCAGGCGTACCAGAACAAGACACTTCGTAGAATGACGGGCGCCCATTGGTTCGTTCGAAGTGCCACGCTGCACAGACCCCTCAAGATCTCAACGGTTACGCAGTTGATCAATTCTTACAGCAGTTACCATCACTCTAGGCTTCTGACTCATCCCAACCCGTTGGCATCCATCCTCTTCCACTGCTCTTAAAATCGAAGGTTAAAAATGCTACACCCACACAATCTCCCCCTTAGAAGGATATAACAGACTTTTCAATTTTCAATCACCAATCCCTATCAAGTCTAGCACTTTCATCTTCCTATTCTTAATTCTTATAAAAATCTATATATTGGTTTGTCTTTCTCTTTGTCAATCTGAATCGTACCAGTATTTATGCAAATTGCATCCTCCCTCTGTACACCTGACTGAGAGCTCATTTTACTTTCTGCCTGTCAATCTGAATCTGATAGATTCCCAGTTTGAATTATTTTCTCAACTTTTGAAATATAGAGTTCATGTATGTATATTAAATCATTTGACATCATTTTGTGTTACGATCGAGAAAAGACATTGTCACCATATAAATATCATTCTAAAATACAATGTGATTCGATCACTAAAAACTATACTACTTTATATTCAAATGGGAACTGAAGGTATATTAAGTTATTTTTTTTTTTTTATTTCAAAAGTTAAAAAAAACTTTAGGTAGATCATGAACCAATCAAGCTTATGGCTTTGAAAATTGATTCAATTAAAGTTTGTTGAAAGTATCTAGAAAATATAATAAATACTCGTAGAAAAATGCATAACAAATTACTTTCTTGTATTTATGGGAGACTATATAAAAACATAATCAATTCAAAACGAAAAGTATATATTTATAAGCAAAGTTGTATTCACAGTATCTCATCATCTTATCTACAAAATCTCTCTCTCTCTCTCTCTCTCAAGATGATTCTTTACTGCCTCTGAGGACTCCTTGAACATAATCAAAGTGACTTTCATATGAATAACTTTATGTGTTCTTGGCTTTTGCCATATTTTTAGAAAATAATATATGAGTACAAATCAACATCAATAAACAAAGAAAGGACACTTAAGAATTAACATAAAATACAAGTATATATGTATAAATATAAATGAATAAATAAGAGTATAAAAATAACAAGGTGTTAATGGGTAGTGTACTATACAGAGGAGTAGATAAAGAAATACATATGATACATGCACACTAGTACGTGTACATAGATATATAGATAGAAAGATGGATTCACAATGAAGATGACGCGTGTCAGAGAAAATGATTATAAACTAATTTTTATAAATAAATATGAATTACATTATTTGACAAAAAGCTTTGATGCGTAATTTTATGTATTTTCATTTGCTTATACACACACACACACACACACTCACATACACACACTGACACAAATACACAGATGACATAGATACAAACATGTGTGTATGTATATTTGGTTGCATGCACTGAGATACTAGTATCCTTAATCCACTTAATTCAAGCAAAGACAGGCACCCACACACATGTGTCTCATTCACATGCTTGCCTTTATAAATATGTGAGTATGTATGAGTATCTATGAGTGAGTGAGTCTATCTGTGTGTGTGTGTGCCTGTGTGTGAGTGTGTATGTTTGTTTGGTATTATAAACTCATAAATATTTATTGAATTTTAAGAAATTTTCAAAAATACTCACAACGTTCGAAAGCAAACTATCATCATATCACTACCTCACCCACTCCTTCTTACTCCTTTGACTTCATCTATCCATCTCCCTCTCCCTCTTCCATACACACTCACACTATCTCACTCTCTCCCTCTCTCTTTCTCTCCCCATATTTCTTATTCTTTTCATCAGATAAAGATTCGATTCGCATAAGCAAAAAGTAAAACCAAAGACAGACCAGATGACAACGATGATGGGGAAAATAATGATGATGATGATGACAATAATGATGACCATGTTATGATGGCAATGGCGGCGTCAACTATTTTGGCTTGCATTCATTCTGTTACTTAACTATAAACTCCGTCAAAGTCCCTTAGCCTTCAAGCTCCGAGATCTTCCTGCCTTTCATCTTTCCTCTTGGATGTCCTTGTCAACACTGTCGTCCTTGTCGCAGCGTGCCACATTCAATAGCGTTTGCGTCTTATTGGACAGCTGTACAGATATAAATTTACTCACATACACATACATACATTTGTATCTGTGTGTGTCTATAGCTGCGCTCACACATGTGTGCGTATGTATTTGTGTTTGCATTCTCTTATTTGGATTATAATTTTTCCATTTCACATATGAATGAGTTTTCCTTGGTTTTGTGGTCAACAGAGAGAAAATGAAAGACAAGTAGAAAAAAAAAAAGAAATATCGCCGAAGAAAATAAGACCAAAAAACAAAAAAATAAAAAAAGGAGAAAGTAACAACCAACAGAAAAACTTGACGACAGCAGCGCCACAGAAAATGTCAATTTCATTTCCATTTCACTCCCAAAGCCGTCAACGCTGAAGCTTTTTCCCTGTTCTTATCCCACAATAACAGAAACAGCAGGAAAACCATCAACAAGATACAAACAAGGAAAGCTGCCGCCTTCATTTGTTTGTTGACCACTTCATGTTCCGTTTGCATTGACGCTCTACAATATCAACAACAATCTCATACACCAATATATACCCTCCCACCTACCAACAACTTACCTTTGTGCCTACATACATATGTATATTGTCTATGTAGAATGTAGATACATTTGTATCAGCGTGCCTTGGTCTTAGGTTTATTCATTCGCTCGTTCATTCATTCGTTCATTTGGCTGTTGGTTGTTTATCATTTGTTGTTTTCATCATCGTCATCACCATCATCGTCATCGTGTGAACGCCATCAGCTGCTGTTGCTTTTAATCAGTTGGAATGCTCGAATGCCTTTTTCACGTTGCTTTAGTTTAACTTCAATCATTTGTTCATTCATTCATTCACTCATTCACCCATCCATACATTCATTCATTCGTTTTTCAATTCATTCATTTCAAGTATTTAATTTTATGTGGCTTACAGTATATGTGGTGGATTTTCAATCAACATTTAACCCGTGCACATCTCATATAGAATTCATTAGCATCATTCAACCAACCCTCTATCGATCCATCCAACTAACCATTGAACAGTCAACCAGCCAACCAGCCAACCAGCCAACCAGCCAGTCAGTCCATATATCAATTCAACCAAACTAGGCTTGCCAATGTGAGTAACCGGAAGTCTTTCGTTATCCTTAAATATTCCATGAATGAATATGAATGTATAATATTACAAAAAGAGAATGTCCGAATGACAATGAAATTTTCGGAAATCAGCGATCAAAAGATTTTAAATATGTTTTTATTATTCAATTCGTAAGTAAAAAATATGAAACTTTTCATCAAAGCTCAACGAATGAGAATGGATAATTCGAGAGCGCAAAAGAAAATTGTTTTACACAAGCCAAGGCATTCATGAACAAAGCAGACGAAGATCAAGATGAATCGCGGAATGATGAAAATATGAAAAAGTTAAAGATTAAAAATTGAAGACGGACAACAACGAACCGTGTCATATGGAGGTCTCATGTGTAGCAGGCTAAAGCTCACAAAGATGTGTAGCATCATTATGATATGTAATAAATTCTTTGTTTCCATCAATGTATATTTTCTTGTAAGATTCTATGTTCTAAGCGCTGTATACACTTTGTTATGATTTCTTGGAATAATCTTCAGAGTTTATTTTAATCAACGAATATAATCTACAAAGGGTTTAAAAAAATTTCCTCGTTATTCAATTTTTAATTAAATAAATTTCTTTTTATATTCAAAAAGCAAGTGATTCACTTTAATATTTATTTTTAAAACAATCTCTAGCATTATTTATTGTCAGCGATATAATAATCGTTCATTGTTTAAATACAAAATTCAGTAATATTATCCTTCTACGGACTTATATTAATATTTAACCACCGTCCCCGACCCGGCTTCGCTCAGGTTGCATTCAACCGAATCTATTTGGATTATTATTTGTCAGTGAAGAGTATTATAAGTTTGTCATGCAGTTTGTAACACACAGAAGGAGACATCGGAGACCCCATAAAGTACATATATTCTTGATCAGCGCGACGTTGAAAGAGCCATGTCCGTCTAACCGTCTGTATGTATGCAAACTAATCCCTCAGTTTTAGAGAGAGCTGAAATTTCGCACGGAGCATATTTTCACTATACTCAGTACATTTGTCGGAATCAGCCGAATTGGATCACTAGGGGGGTACCCCCATACAAACCAGTATCCAAATTAAAGTTCTTATTAGAAAAACTTTCTTGTTTTTTGTACTATCGACTTAAAATATGGACACTATAAGTGCCTGACCCATATCCACCAACCATATAAATTTCAAGACCCTTGGACCACTAGGGGCGTGAAGAGTACATCAACTTCAGCATAGCTAAAGTTAGTATTCTGTTTACTGGTTTTTATTTTTTACATATTTTCGTTATGTGTATTTGCAATTCTTTACTATACGTAAATTATAACCTAAATGCCAGATTGTTTCCTTTTTTAGCATCACTATAACTCGTATGCTATCTATTACAGTTTAACCCTTATGTATACATCAGTTTTTGCAAATGCATTGTGTACACCATGGTCTGGCCATTATATCCCATTATATGAGATTAATATGGAATATTGGTGGTAATTATTATTGTGTTATTATATGCGTCTATGTCATTTTCATTGTGTGTTCAGGTAAATTGGGGTGGAAAAAAAGCAGAAATCGGCAAGTGAAATATTTAAAAAAAATCTATGAAAAATTTAAAGAATTGCATAGGGTTCTGACAACAACATTATGTACAAGATTGAGATAACAAATTCAAAATTCCCATTTCCCATCAAAATTAGTTTATTGGAGGTAACCATGAATCTCATGGTTGTAGTTTAATTCTTTCTACTTTTAAAATCAAAACAAAGTCCAAAAAGTCTGACCAAACCGAGGTGTCTACTTAAGGGTTAAAGTATTAACAAAGAACACACTTTGAGTATATGATTAATCGTCAGGCCAAGAAGTATATGGAGCGGTTCAAAAATCATCCATACAGATTAGCTAGGCGAAAGTGACGAAGAATGGGAGGGTCAGAGTGGCGAGACGGTTGAGAAGATCTGTCGACCTTTCTACTAGATCCTATTGATGTAATTGTTCTATCCCACTTACTAATTGTGTTAAAGTTGTGTTGTAATTATTATAAGTTTAATTTAAGTTGATTTTTTTAGAATAATAGAAATTTAAATAAAAAAAATAAATTGTGACCCAGCCTGAATCTCCCGAACGGCGACACATATGGGGACCAAAACATTCACACAATTCATTTTAATCACATGGGCGGTATGGCAAAACATAACATTCGAATAAACATAAATTTTTATATACTTATTGGAAAGAGAAAAAGATGAAATAAGTAAAAGTTTTTCTGGATCCATCGATAAAGATATTTTAAAAAATTCTTCTAATGATGTAGACTAAAAAAAACTTGGAATGATATTACAATACATTTTGGTTAAAATTATTGATGCAATTTCTAAAGTCATTTCTAATCAGAAATACATAATAATCAATAATATCAACTTTCTTGAATGTTTTAACACAATTGAATTCATTTCACAGTTCAAAAACTTAACCTGTCGTGGTCATTGTTTTGAAAAGGAAACTACGTGTATTTTATGTCACGGTTTTCTTCTGCTATCGTTGCTTGATGTTTTCTTTTGAGTTTTGTTATTAGCTTATTTACGGAATTTCTATTGTTATTCTTGATGATGTTTTGGTTGTTGTAAAAGTAATTGACTTTAAATTAATTGTGGAACGAAGCAAATTATGTTTGTATGCTGATTCGCTCCATTTCGCTTTTATTGTTTTTGCGTCTTTGTAATATTATATCACGAGTGAATAGTATTATAAGTTTGTAACACACAGAGGGAGATGTTGGAGAACCCATAAAGTGTATACTCGTATATTCTTGATCGCGATGAGACGAGTTGATCTAGCCATGTCCGTCTGTCCGTCCGTCTTTCTGTATGTACTATATACAAGCTCGTTCCTCAGTTTTTGAGCTAGAGAGCTGAAATTTTGCAAAGAGCTTTCATTTTACCATACGCAGTAAATACAAAAGTTTTTTTTTATTTCGTTTTCACATTTCTGTTTATTACACACACGAACTGGTTAAATTTATTGCTATCTTGAAATCAAACTATGCACTAAGTAAAATTAACTGATCACTAACAAGGCCACAACAAATCTCCCCAATACAACAAAATCGTCAAAGATCGTGTACATGTTAATGTGACTTAGATTAGATTAAAGACAGGGCAGTAACCAAATACACTTCGTCACTGCGGCATCAGTGGGCCTATTCCAGCAACCGTCCTAATTTAAATTCATTCAATATTCTGATATTCATCAAAAATTCCAGTACCTTCTTCGGAGACAAACCTGCAATTTCATTTGGTTCCAAATACTGGAAACCCGGATAGCGGAGTCTGGTCCAAATTAGACCCTCACAGTGGCTAGCACATACTCTGCTGTGTCCTCCTCTTCATTGCATAGTCTACAATGATAGTTTTGACTGACCCGCATATTGCGTAGATGTTTTAACACTCTGCATTAATGATTTAAGTAACCCGAGACTATCCGTATACATACCCGTGTTAATCCCAGTAGTTCTTGTGTACTAGGCAGTCCCAAACAATTTTCGATTTGAACTCAATGGCGCTGAAAGCCAGAAGTGCAGCCTTGCTATCTGAGTAAATGAGCATATGCTTATTTTCAGAAGCACACTCTAATTCTTCTATAATACATAGTTCTATTGCAACTGCCTGGGAAACTGAGTTCTCTTGACCCATGTTACTAAATATGAGTTTCCTAGAGTTTTCCCCAAAGACTCTAGCTCCCATGCCAGTGTCAGGTTTAGGTCTTGACCGTGCCCAGTCTACTCTGTCTGGAAATGACATTATAAAAATTTGTTAAAAATTTAATTTAGTATTGAAATAACGTTGCTTTTACTCAAATTGGGCTCATCCCTTAATCGGGATTGATTGAGACTTACCGAGTCTCTTTCAATTAATGTGACTTAGTGTTGAGTAAGCTTCCTGATTGTCCTTTTCTACAGCTATAAAGATTGAAAGATCTTTAAAATAAAGTTCAACTCGAGACTCGATATCAACAACAAATATTCTCTTATTCTTGGATTAGAATATATTAAGGAGCTAGTCATTTCGTTACTGAAGTCTCGATTGGGCCTATTGTAATAAGCCCCATAATATCAGTTCCTCTGGGTTTCTGTTATTGATTATGAATTCCGATATTTTCGTTAAAGTTGAATTTGCTCTTTCCACTGGTTTTCTAGATATCGGTGTCTGATCTAAATTAGACCCTCGCATTAGTGAAGCAAATGCTCCTCTTATATTTTTTTATGTCCAGCTAATAGTGGTGTGATTGCTTTCATAACTCTTTTGCATGAATTTCGGCCTAAAAACTGAGGGGGTTTTCCCTACAGACTTCTGTTCCAACGCCAATATCCGTTGCCCATCCATAATCAACTTTTAACTGTTTGCCCTATCCGGAAATGTTAATTCAAAATAATTTTTTATGTTAAGTTTAATTGGATAGACAGCGCTTAGAACACCCTCGAGCAGGAATTATTGGTAGCCTACTGAATCTTTTTCATTATATAATATGTGGTTTAATAAGATCTTAAGGGCAGCTGATGGAATTGTTCTAATGGCTTCTATTGTCATAAATCAGTTTTTGCACTTTGACAATTTTTGATTCAGATATGCTTTTTTTTTTTTATTTGGTCCACCAGATAGGTACAGCATAGGTCATAGTTGGTATAGTGATAGCCTCAATGATATCTTTGCATTCAGTCCCCAGTTATTCTATTTTATAGTGTGACCCTGGCTTTGTTAATGGTAGTGACTGTTCCAAGAATATTTCTCACCAAGTGTGATGCGTCAGTACTTTTCTTCTTTAAAAAAGGGTATTCTTTCCCGAAGTATGACTGGTTTCCTAAAGCGTAACCTAAGTCTCCGCTTGGTAAAGATTACAATTTTCACCTTTAGTTCCACTTCTCTCTGACGAGAACAATTACATATGTTGTCTTGCATTTCCAAGTACGTCGAAACCATTCTTGTTCAGTAACTAAAGGACTTCCTCACCTGCAAATGGACCATAGAGTAGGGAGAGAAAACCATTTTACTTTTTGTTTCTTTTTTTCAATCCTTGCCTTGACTATTACTTAATTTCTTTATTGATTTTATGAGAAACAACAAATAGTAGCTTCAGAAAATTTAGTATCAACTGCGCTTGTACGTATTTATTAAGACTTAGTATCAAGTTTAATTTGTAAACTAATACTCGAACCATCATCATCGCTAATATAAGCATCACATTTGAACATTTTCCTTAATTTTAAAATGAACAATGTGAAGTGACATCATACGTATCTGAACTTTTACGAATCAAATTGAATCAATCCAACACAAATCAAACTGTAGCGATGAAATACCATGATATGCGAGATACCATGAAATGCAAAGGAAACTAACAACGAAGAACCTATTCGATGCATGTGAGTTTGGTTAATTAACTTGTTGATGTGGAAATCTAATCGTTTTTGGTTAGTTGTGGTCCATTGAATGCCTTCAACTATTCGATTGGATTTGAATGTCATGACATAAAGACGTCGAATTGAATATAAATTGAGCATACACCCATTCTGGGCGTACATTGGATCATTTTAAGCTTGAAATTTTGTCAGTTCGGTCAGAGCGAATGGACAAAGATACAAATAAAGCTTGGAATGTCAATGATGATGATCATAATGATGGCGGCAATGGTGATGTTTGAATCCTATTAATGGTTTATAATTACAATTGTATACAGACCAATTATGTAACATAAGAGCATTAAGATATACACACATGCACAGACACAGATTCACACGCACAGACTCATGCAGATTGCTATGTACTATGTATGTGGGAAAGAGAATTTGAGTTCGAGTTTGAGTTTGTAACTAATTAACCAACAGAATTTTAGATGAGAACATTGCGTCTGCTATTCCCTCTGATAATGACCATAATTATGATAGATTTGTTGTTGTTGTTGTTGTTGTTATTATTGTTGACGACTATGACGACGATAACGATGATGACGAGGATGATGATGATGTACGATGAATTTCAACACACAAACGCACCTCCAATCATCATTATCATTCCACTATATTCAGAATACGCACAGCTAACTGAAAATTAGCCAAAGGGGGCACTTCTGTGATGTATGATTTGGCACGTTTCAATGAAGATGATGACGATGAAGATAATGATGATGATTATTATTATGATGACTGCAGTTGAAGTTCAGTTCTTTAATTGAATCTCAAATTCAAACTTTGTATCTGTGCTGCGCATATACAGTATACATATGTGAATGTGCTTATCTCAATCACTCACTCATTCTATAACTTCAATCTTTCTCTATCAATTAACCTTTCTTTCTCTCTTATCATTTGGCCAGTAATTTGATTATTGAGCAAATTACTGAATATGAACTTTGTTTCCTTGTATATTTTCATTTAATAAAATTATTCAGATAACTAAAAGGTATGAAGACAAACTGTCATCATCATTGTCCTTCCTATCAAAGGGTGGGGATATTTTAAAGTTTTCACACATAAAAATTTCATTAAAACTTCGATTGTTGTTCAATTTTATTTTCTCACATATCAAAATAAAAATTGTTTGTCATTTTTAAAAATATACTAGTGTGCATTAAAACTAATTTGATTATATAAAATGTTGTAAAGATTATAGTCTCAGATCTTGCTTAAATTACTAAGTAAATCAACAAAGAAACGGGATACTATTTCGAAACATGTGAAGAGCTTAATTTTAAAAAAGGTGTGTGATACCAGATGGGAAAGTAGAGTTAACAGCTTGCAAGCGGCGCGGTATCAGTACGCCGATGTAAAAACTGGAAGCGTATCGACAATCAACTGATTTCGTGGCGAGTTCGGATGCTGTATCACTTGCAGCTAATTTGGAGAAGTTCGAGTTTTTACTGTCGTTGGTTATTTAATCCATGCAATAAGAGTGAGTAGACCTGTCAAATGCTACAAAAATGATGTACAAATGTGTACAATTTTTGAAAGAATGTAGAGAGGAATGATTTACAAAGGCTCTCATTGCAGCTAAAGATACAGCTGAAGAAGCTGAAAGAAGCCCAAAGTTTGAAATAATCAGCGTACGAAAAAAGAAAAACATGTTCTCATATGAATATGAATATAATGCGCCAATGAATCCAGAAATGTTATTCAGAACAAATGTTTTTTATCATATATTAGACATCGCTATAAGCTAATTTTGAAGGAAGCATGCCTAAAGTTGGAGACAAAACTAACACATGATCATAAATGCGATATCTTGGAATTGGAACTTTCAAGTGAAATCACGTGTTTGAAAAAGTTTTTAGATACATATCCATCCTATTATTTGGGCAGATTCCCGGATTTTTTTAGCCAATCCGGAGTTTTTGAAAGCCTATGCTAATTAAAGCGTACCTTAGGTCGAATCTTGCAGAGGACAAGCTTTCTGATCTATCCAATGGACAGTAACATTGAAAATTATGCAGCTCATATAAGGAGATCGTAACAAATTTTTAAAATGCAAAAGTGTGTATTTACTAAAATTTGTTTTTCAAATCATTTAAATTAAGTCTGTTTAACCTTTTTGATTATCTGGGCCACAAAGGATAAATCCGGTTTTAGTTAGGGCACAGATGACAAATGTTTTGACGAAAAAAAAGTCTACTTTGAACTTGTCTGGGCCGCATTCAGGACCCACTAGAGCCGCGGGTTGGATGGCCCTCATTTAAATAGTTTATTATTATAGCATTGTTACATTAATTAGTGAATATTATAAGTAACAATACCAAAGTTAATTATGCTTATTGATCTCACCAATGACTAAATTTTGATTTTTAATAACTTAATTAAAATAATACAAATGAATGATGATGAATACAAAATTGTACCTTCATTCATACATAGTTTGTTTGTCATTTTTCATTAACTATTCCAATAGCCTATAGATACTGTGAGGGGTGCAGTGCCAACGAGAATGGCTGTTTTCAATCGATTTAAGATGCCGATGTCTTCTAGCTTACACGCACAATTGGTATGTAGTAGGGACAAGCAAGAGGGGCGCATTAATTGGATTTCGTTATACTCTAAAACTTGCCTCTGGTAGGCACTGCGTATGTTCATCCCAATATGTTTTCAATAGATCTGCTAGACTCTAGTGAATATATTCTTCCACTTAAGAAAAATCATTCAATACACTTTACATTTAGGTTTGCAGAATTGAAGATAATTAAAATAATCTAGATTACTGTCAATTTACAGCTTACAACAATCTTGCTTGTATCATTCCTACTTTAAATGATACAAAATATTATAATTGTATATTGTTAATAACCAATGCATTCTCATTTTGTTTCAATATCCCTTTCAGTCCTTTTGGTATACTGGTTACTGGGTCAAGTTTTTTGAACACTCTTACACAGTTGGTCCATATTGTGGAAATTTTGCTTTACAATCATATTCTTCAGCTCATTCCAAAGGTTTTCGATTGTATTCTAGTCCGGCAATTGACTTAATAAATTGACTTCCTTATTTTTGAACCAATCCTTGACCAACTGGAATGTGTTTTTTCGAAAAGTCACATTCAATGGCAATTGTCTTTGTATTGGAAATTAGTCATGGTATCAGTTATTCGATGAATTGGTCCGATGCCATACTTGGAACAACATCCCAAACCATAATGTTGCCGTAGCTTTGCCTAACAGTTTTGAGAAGTGAATATGAAATTCATTTTCTTCAGGGCGTCAAACATTCCGAGTAGCATCATTACTAAACAAATCTATTTTCTAAAAAGAAAGATTATCAATATTAATATTAAGAACTCGAGAGCTCAACTAAAGACACTATCAACTTCAATTTAATTATGTATTTGTAATATACATATGTTTATTTAATGTATTAGTATAAGGTTTTGTTGTATAAATAAATTATAAAAAAAAAAAAAAAAAAATTATAAGATAAATAAAAATAAATAAATTATTTATGTTGCGACTCTTCACAAAATGTATCGCCACTTTTTTCCACCGTCTAATTCAGACTAATTTATAAGTTTTTTTTTTTTAAATAAGTCTCATCTTTAAATTGAAACAGCGGAACACTTATGGAGTGTGATTATACGGGTATCAATTGAAGTCGATGTGTTTCTTAGCCTTTCTCGACTTTGTAAAGCAAAAACTATTGACCGCTTCATGTTTTTGTGTCACATAAACCACAATACCAATATCCGCAGCTGCTCTTTAGTTGAAAGAATAATGTAGGTAAGGGAGGTCGGCATATTAGATCTGTAACTTCGGAATAAGGATTGGCTCTCAAGATTAAGAAAATGGGGCTTGATAGGGAACCAATAACATGATTTATTGACTCCTTGTGGGTAAATAGAGTTGCTATTCTGTATGGGATGGCAATTTCTTAAGTAGCCACTTTCTTGCTAAAATATTTAAATATTTTGTTATAAAAAATAAATATATGTATGTGCATGTATAACACTTTATTATGAATTGTAATTTAATGTTGATATTTCAATGATTTTATTACTACAAAAGGATAACAGAATGTTGTATCAAGGAATAAAACATTAAAATTTCACACTTTTCAAAGAGAAATCTCTTCAATTTACTCTTATTTTATTTGATGATAAATCGACTGTCATTTAGAGCAAGCGCTTAACCTAAGTCCTTAACAGTTTTATGTTAGTAAACTTTAATATTTTTATAGCAACACCATAATATTTTGAATGATAGCAATAGATTATAGATTTAAATAAAGTGTTATACAAGTTAACTATAAATATAGTATAAGACTAGATTTTAGTTAACTGAAGTCTACAATTACCATTCAAAATGCTTGTGAGAGTCTTTTGACTTTTTTGGGATTAAATTTTACCATATCTATATTGGTATTACAACTTTTATGTGCGATATGTATTAATATATTTTTTTTAAATGCCACTATAAACAGCAAGTAAAGAAATTCCTATGATTTTATAGGATATGGAAATGGTTGTTTTCTGTACTCACATCTAACTGTTATAATTGGTATTTGTCTTTGTTTTTAGTGCATACAATTTGAGATAAGAGAGTGCCATTATAGGAATATATTTAAAATGTGGGTGGAGAGGGTGGCACAGCAAAGAGAGACACGAAAAAATAAGAGAAATATTACAAAAACAAAAATAAATTTATCTATATATATAAAATAAATGTAAGTTATCGTAAGTGTTATACAGCTAGGATAAATCAAGAGAGATAGCGAAAGATAGTGAGTATGAGGATGAGAATATATTATTTTTGTAAAACTAAAAAGAAGAAGAAGTTTGTAGTTAAAGAAGGCTACCAAAAAAAAAGAAGAGCATAACATCGGAATAATTTGGTTAACGAAGGAGCTAAAGAAGGCTACAGTAATTGAGACTTGTTGTTCTTGTTGTCATTGTTTGCGCAGCACTACCAATAACAATAACAACAAGAACAATAACAATAACCAACATCATTAAGGACACCCACAAAAATATATACTTATATACATATAGAACATAATATAAAAAAAAAATCGCTAAAAATCGATTATATTTATGTACTTATATATCTTTTTATACTATAAGTATATCATCATACATGTATATAGTACTACTTATAAAGAAATATGCACTTCATAGAAGGCTTAACTTACTGGCCCAAGTTGATTAACTCTATAATGATAGAGAAAGGTAAATTAATTTACGAGCATAACAGAAAAATCACTACAATATATCAAAAATATATTAATTTTTTCTGTTTATAAGCTCAGATTTTCCTACATACTCCATATATTGCGATAATACTTAATATATATTTAAATCAAAATTGTAAATCACAAAAATTTTTCTTATTTCATTTCATCTTACTTAGCTTCTCTCTCTTCATCTTCACAGATTGTAGAATGTTTGTTTGTCTAATATAAATTATAAATACATCTTTATCTATTTAATTCAAAGTAGTGAATCTCAAATTTCATCCTTTTTAAATTAGCTCATCTCATCTTAACTCATCTCAACTCAATTCATAAATTTTACAACACAATACAATTAAAATAATAATAATAATAATAATAATAATAATATCTTTTTGATTCAAATTTGTAATTTGTTCTTATTTTATTTATCATCTCAGCTCATCTCTTCTCATCTCTTCTCGTCGCATCTTTTAGTTTTATCATAATTATATATAAGTATTTGTATTGTAGAATATTTTTCTTAATATTATCATCGCTGTTGTTAACATCCTAAATGATTTAGTTATTGTTGCTGTCGTGACAACGCAATAAAATCTCCATTACCATTTCCATCTCCATTACCTTTTCCAATGCCAGCCATCGTCTCCACCATCTCATCTCATCATCTTCATATTTCCACCAACACCACCCCCCCCCCTCTCTATATATATCTCTCTCTCTCTCTCTCTCTCTCTCTCTCTATGTCTCTCTCTCTGTCCCAGCAAGTCATCAAGCAATTCAAGTTTCCCTCCTTCTCCCGAAGTGTGTGTTTTTGTGTAGCTGAAACTGAGTCAAAACTTGTTGAATATGCGCGTATAACTGTAAATGCAATGAGTTGGTGGTGGTGGTGATGGTGAAGGGTTTGGGGGATGTACAAGGAAGTTTTTCTTTTTTCCTCTTACATGAAATAAAGATCTACGGGAAGAGGAGTATGAGAGTGGAATATATGGCATTGCGTTACGTTACGTGGTGGTTGCGATTAGCAAGATACTTGTTTTTTTGTTCGTATGGGGTTTACGGGGTATAAGTTTTACTTGCTACTTGGGGGGTTGCTTAAGCAAAATCGAGAAGAAAAAAACGAAATAAAGAAAGAAATTCAATATCCAACTACAGTTATTTTCCTTTTTTCTTCTTCTGTTTTCTGTTTGCTATTTTTATTTTTGTTTTTCGTTGTTTTGTTTTTTTTTTTTGTGCTTATTTTGACTGTTTGTCGTTTTCCAAAATGTTGGCGTCGTTTTCGCTGTCGTTGGCATTAAAATGGAATCTGTATACTTCTATACTTAGTATGTGTGTGTCATAATTAGTTTATGCTGAGATTTGTATAGTTTTCTTCTTTACTTTTTTTTAACTTATTTGCCTCCGTTGGTGTTCTTGTTTCCCATGATATTTTCATCTCTTCATTTTCTTTCTGAAAAATGAGAGTCTTCGCAGTCCTTTAAATTCGATCAACTTACATCTACTAAGGCTTTAGAAAAGAACCAATGAAATTAATATTTTAAATAAGGGAATCATAAACTAAAAGAATATATACCATTAAATCTTAGTTTGTTAGATTTATTCGTTTTCTTGATTAGTGGATTTATATACATTTTTTTAAAATTTCTCTCGTTTCTTAGACAAATAATTTTTGGTCATATTTTGCTTAAAACTTACTAATAGTTTTAAAAGATACACAAAAAGACCATTAAGATTCTATGTGAATTGCTAAAACGTTTTAGTAGTAATAGTTTTCCTTTATTGTTTTATTTATACATTTGAAACAACAATAACAAAAAGAAAAGAGGTAAGCTACAATGCTTGCAACTTAAAATTGTCTATAATTTGACGTAGTGTTAATATAGTTTGCTATTGTTTTGCAGTGGATTTCATGGTCGCCGTTTAGTATTTTAATCACTTCACTTTCTTTAATTGTCGTTTATTCGTTAGTGATACTCTATTCATTTAAAACTGGGCATCATTCAATGAAGTGTGTCAATGTTTCCTGCTCGTCCCTGTTGCATAACGAATAGATGGTTAACATACGCCCCCGACAAAAACAAGCCACATTCCTGGCTTTGTGATTTTTCGTAGTTTGAGGTAGTAAAAATATTATATAAAGTGGTAAAATTTTGTTAAATTTGTAATTCTAATTATTTTCCGGATAATTTGCAATAAAACTGTGAAAGATACTCGCCAAAAAAAATTTATAATTTATTTTTCAAAATATTATTGAAAAAAAAACACTCTTCATATCGACATTCTGCAATATTTTAACCATTCTGAAATGAATTATTGGAAAAATAGAAATACTAAAGATATTCAAATGAACAATACATTTTCTGTGATTTAATAATTTGTAATGCCACCTTTGCCTTTAATTACACTTTTCTCCCTATTGGGCATGGAAGCAAATAAACACTCAAATATTCCGGCGAAACCAAACTATTAGAAGTGTTTCCTTCAACTCATCCATAAATTTCGGCTTCTTTTTTTTTGAATTTTAACTGATATGAGAACCCAAACATTTTTAATTGGATTGAGGTCTGGACTGTTGCCCGGTAAATCCAAAGAAATTATGCCCAAATTTTCCTTAAATTTACAATCTAACGTTAAAAAATAATGTATTGAACTCAAAAAATTTAGTTAGATGGCAAGTAATCACAGTATTGCTCACGATGACAAGGTGCGGAATCTGTCACAGACTCCAAACTTGGTACAATTCCGTCAAGTATAATATTTTTATATTTTTCCGCATTAATTGAACCCTCTAGCATCGAAATGGACTCCGTTTTATATTTGGAAATGCATCCCCATATCATCAAATAGGGGGAATGCTTGACAACGGATACAATGCAATTTTCTGCATATGGCTTACCTTTTCTACGAAGAACGGTGCCAAATGCCATCGGTTCCTATAAGATTGAACTTGAACTTATCCCAAAATATGACATGTGACTAGTCGGATTCTGTTCAATTTTTTGTTTTTTATTTTCAGCCCATTCCAATCAATTTTTCTTCAACCTCTTCGTCAGAAGTGGCTTTTTTGCAGGCTTCCTTGCCATTATACCATCATCATTTTGGTCGGCCGCTTTTTACCAGTGCTTGTTGATAAAGTCTTTTGCAATTCTTACTCGATTTCTGACCTAATCTGTTCCGCATTTTTTTTTTACGCTTCTTTTCAAAATAATGCGGTCTTCCCTCGAATTTATGCACATTTTTCTGCCCGACTGTCAAGTTTCACATATTTTTTTTAAATTGTATATTACGTGCTTTTTTGTGAATGGATACGTTTTGATCAGCCAATGCAATAATAAAGCCCTTTTGAGCCAAAAACAATTGCATTCCTTTAGGCATAGTTTTGTTCATCTATCCGTACCGGTTTCCAATGACAATGCATAGTTTGGGATAGAGTGCGATAGCTTAAGCATTCTTTTCAGGAAATATCGCCGGAACTTGTTTACCTCTTCCGGCAGTGTGTATTCCCAAACATGTGCTGCATATGCATGGATTGACCTGTAAACTGCCAATAATAACTTCCATTTTCCTGCCAGCGTCATTTCGCTTTTACTTAAGTCATGTCAAGTTAATGCTGTTTTTTGCTTGCTCAATTCGGTTGTTGATGTATTTGGCAAAAGACATTATTGGTGTGAGGATTACGCCAAGGTAACAGTACGCTGATGTTAGCTTCCCTCAGTCTTGTTTGTAAGTTCACATTTTGCTGTGGTTTACTTTCACACTCCAGTTTAAATAATATTCTTCTAACTTATAAATCATCCATTACAGTACTTTACTATTAAACTATTATGTTTTTCCCATAAATATTTAGACCTCCTTCCAAATCATTAAGGTACAAAATTAATAGCAACGGTGACAACAGAAATCCTTGTTTTACCCCATAATAAGTATCAAAATTATTTGACATTTCATTACCTGCCCATACCGCATATTTGTTGTCTTTATAGATATATTTTATTAATCTTAATATTTTTGTTGATGGGCCCATCTCATGCAACGTTATATTCTCTCATCTATTTTAAGTCTCCAAAAAACCTTCTGAGTGGAATCATTGAAACTGGACTGAAGACCAAATAATGGTGAAAAGCCCTACAAGATATTGCATGTCTTATAAATTTTTATTTCAAGAAAATGAATTTTTATTTTTATGTTATAACTTTATATTGTAATATCCTTGTGGCCTGATCTTCTTCAGCGACTTACTTCAGCTTCCTAACTCACTCTCTCTCTCTCTCTCTCTCTTCACAGATTCATGCTGCATTATATTTTCATTTACTTTTTCACTCTTGATTTTTTAAAATTTTTCATTTATCTCCACCATTTCCCAATCCCAAGTCCATCTTAATTAAACATGTATAATATTTTTTTTTGTTTTTTTTTTTTTTTTCATTCTCCTGTTTTCTTCACATCTTTCTCTCTTTTGTTTCTTTCTCTGATCCTCTTAGTCATCATTCTTCCATTACCATAACAAGTACCACATGTTTACTACTTTTAGACTTTCCATTGCTGATTTTTTCTACTTCTCTGGTGATTTCTTGGTTATATTTTGCTTGACAAAATCTAAACAAAACCGTAACTCATTTAAAAAAATGTCATCGAAAAAGTTATTTTCCAGAAAAGACAAAAAAACTTTCTTAGATGCTGCAAATGACTGCAACCTAAAAGTACTTTAGGAATGTAAGGATGTGAAACATCACTTGTGTCTGTGTCATCTAACCTGGTACCTTGATATGTATGCATACTGGCCGCCTCTTATCTACATATACTTATATCTATCTATCCATCCACATATCCTTTTATTCAAACAAACAGGACAACAACAAAAACAACAAACATTAGTTTGGCATAAAAATAAAGGATTCAAAGAAGAAATCAAAAGCAACGAAAATTTATTGAAGAAAGGCAAACTCATTTGACTACAACTTATGATTGGATTATCGGTTTAGTATGGCATTTGACAGGATACACAGGATACGACGATATGTTGCACACATACACACACACGCACACACTCACACATACACAGATATAAAGATAAGACATATGTCTGGCCTTTCTATGTATGTGTTATATAAAAAGAGTCATAAAAGCGATGCAAAGGATGCCGGCAACATTTGATGGGAGGACCAAGTCAAGTTTAAGTGGAAGTTGAATCAGGATATTTTCAAGCATATAACACACATATATATGTAAGAAGCGTGTGTGTGTGTGTGTGTGTGTGTGTGTGTGTGTAAGTGTGTTTTATGATGCCATAAACAAGCGCACATGCCACAAAAGCTGCACGCGAATCCTTTAGCCGCGAGTCCTTGCGTTGATTTCATGATGCTTTGATCCCAAATGAGATTTTTCGCTTTTTTTGTTTTCATACAAAATTATTAAAAAGTTACAAAAAAAGAAAAGAGTTTCATGATAACGGTCACACTCTAATACTCATATGGAGAGAAACATAATTAACTAATTCATGTCCCATCAAAGCGCTTTCCGAAGTGTAAAAAAGAACGAATAGATGTAATTTCTATATTGATATATCCTGATACTCCCATTCAAAAGGTACAACATGCTCCTCTACCATTATAAGCACCTTCCAATATTCTTTCGTCATAATGACACATTACCAAAAGAAGATTGATTGTCATAGCTGTGGTTAATAGAGGCGCCGCAATCACACTCAACTGGCTTCTAGACTAGGCTCAACTGTCATCTTATAACTAGTTAAACTAAAATAAATAGACGTTTTCTTATTAGTCCCCCTTAATGGATTGCCAACTTGTCGTGGTAAGTATGGTGTAGGGTTCCTGTGAGCAATGCTGGTAATAACCTAGGCTATCGGTTGGATATCTCATTTTCTTAAGCTTAGAGCAATCCAAATCAGCTCCCGTGAGAAACTGCCAGTCTATGCTATACCATTCTATCCTATTGTATCCTGTCGTTTGTCAATGATGACTGTCGCAATAAGACCTTATCGGACATTCCGTTTGGTTAGGAGTTCTTGCAAACTAGTTCTGCAGATACTTTAGAAATATAGGAAAAGTAAACACAATAAGCACCCTTTCCTGCTCATGTCTAGCGCTGCCGAAAACACTTGGTTCTTTAATAAACTTGACTACATGAAATGAATATAGATATCCTTTGATTTTTAAAGTTTCATTACTGCTCGAATTGGTTATCTAAAAAAGTGCGACACAATGTGTCTGTGGCATCACAATATTCTTATTTTTATACCGACTATGTGCACTACCTAATCTATCCTACGGTTGTCATCCTTCGACAATAAAAACGGATGCATCACAATATCCCTATGAGTCATTTCTGACTAAGTGAATGTGATGACACATGATGGGGTGCGGTGTGATGTGGTTCTGGTTCTGGTTTGTGTGCTATGGGCAAGAGAGGGTAGCGATTTGGGCGTGAGTGTGTATGTGGTCAACAGGATGCGTTTTTGCAAAAATATGGAAACATTTGGCACTAATTGCATGCGCTCAGCAGTTACAAGAACAAGAACAACATCAACAACAACAACAACAATATCAACAGCAGCAGCAGCAACAGTAACAGCAATACTCACAATAACTACAGTAGCAAGAAGCACCATTTATGACAAAACCAAACGGCAAATAAAAGGAAAACACAGATAGATAAAAGATACAACCGAAAAAAGGTCGCTGAAGGACGAAGGTTGTATGTACAGAATAAGAAGTAATGAAAAAAAAGAACTGAAACTGAGTAGCCAAGGTATAATAGACTGGAATAGAATAGCGAACAAAGAAAAATGAAAAACCAAAATAAAAAAAAAAATATAAAAGGAAAAATGCATAACTGGCATAGCAACAAAGCACAAGGCATCGTTAAAAAAGGACAATCACAGGACACACACAATAAACGTTTATATACTATGTTTCACTTGCTATTGGTCTTTTCTATTTCCTTTCCTCTACAATTTTCTCCCTTCTTCCCCAGTCAAATTGTTACCTTCACCTTATCACTCCCTTCCAAATACCATCATTCAAATATTTTTTGTTGTGAAAAACATTCTCTTTTGTCAATTTATTGTCATGTTAATTCTATATTCAATATTCATTTATGATTGTCATACAAAAATGTAATACAAATATTAAATGATTTCCCTATCGACAATACATTTATTTAAGATAAGAGAGTGAAGAGAAAAAAAGATTTCGAAAAACGAATAGATTTTTAAAAATATTTATTAATTTTTAATTAATTCAATAGATACTTAGGAACTTTATAATTAAATTAAGAACCTTACTCAAATAAAGCTTTAATAAGACTCCATTACAGAGACATTAACACATACTTATAATAAAATACTTATGTCATTCATAACTTTAATTTTAAAGGGATCGCCGGAAAAAAAATGTCTGACACAGCAGCTAAGCTAGTATCGCAGTCACCACAGAAACCACAATTCCTTCCGTCGAGAAGGGTATGCACACGTCAATCATAGGTATCCTGAAATCTCGTCAATATCAAGAATGGCTGATACAAAGTTGTTAATCCACACCTGGAAAAAACACACTATTCGGACAGTTGATTCAGAAGAAAATGTACCGTTTTCACTCTACTTCGAATTGGTCACAATGCCATCACTCACACTTATTTAGTCAATGGGGACACATACCCATCTTGTCACTTATACGGTCTTGTGCACCTTTTGGATCAATGTCGTCATCTCCAAAGTATCATCATCATATTTTCCTCTTTTCTGACTCTAATCCCTTATCAGCCCTTATCACAGTTTCCAAATATAATATAGATATTCCGTTTCCGAAAAAATTGTGACCTTATAGATTAACTATAATATTTTATAATTTCTTAAAGTCGAAGGCCTAGTAGCTAGTGCTCTATTGCTAATGATTAGTTATAGTATTATTTTTTTGTAGGGTTTTGTACCCACTTACACTGTCCGTCCGTCCGTCTCCTGCTCTATCTTTACCTAGAGAATTGCAATTTTCACAGAGTGTGTAATTCACTTGTGTGTAGAACGACAAATACTAAAAATACACATTTTTAAAAGCATTTAATTATTCTTTAATTTAACCTTTTGTTTAAAAATTTTTTTGTTTTTTGTAGTATACTTTTAAGGTGTTAATTGTTGTATACTTTTAGGCTGTTAAATATGAACATAATTTAATATTTTAAGCAAAAAATCTTGTACGATGGTACGGAACCCTCGGTGTGCGAGTCCGACTCACACTTGGCTGATTTTTTTAATGTAATATAATTAATTTTAGTAAATAAAAATAATAAAAATAACTTTAATTTAAAATAAACAAAGTAAAATAAAATCCAAAATTTATTTTTTTTATTTATTTTTACTATTAGCATTAAGAACACTTAAAGCTAACAGGAGAGGGTTAGCACTGGCTGCTAGGGCCTTAGGCTACAACCAAAATAAAAGTAATTAAAATATATAAATCATTTTAAAGCTGCTCTGGCTCCAAATATCGAATTAAGAGCACACAGATGTTCTTGACTTTACTAAATAAATGTATTTAATTTAACTTTCCTCATATATATAATATAGCACAAACACAAGTGAAATTCTTATGCTATGATATGATTTTCCGTCATACGTATGCTAATTTTTTCGTCAAAATTCATCCCAAACGGAATCATATCGTGTGAACATCATATTTCAGTTTTCATACATATGATTGCATGACCCATGTTCGCATTTGTACACGTCGGAAACATACGTATGAATACGGCTTATTCATATCGTGTAAGCACTCTTTTGGAACCATATAAAAACTATTATACAGAATGGACACTCAGATTTTTCAGCAACACTTCAAATTTGACTTCATATACTCGTAGTACAATTTATCGTTGATCTTACATCAAATAAAAAAAAGCAACAATTTTCATCTAAACTTTCTTAAAATATATAAAGTAGAATAAATGAAAGAATAGCTATAACTGATTTGTATTTTCGACCAATTGAACCGGAATTACCTACACCAACATCATCGCAGTTAGATTTAGTGTAAAAAAAAAAAAAAAAAAATAACATCCACCAAAGATTCAATGTGAGTGGACCAACGAAGACATTTTGAAGCTGATTAAAACCGTGGAAGAGCGACTTTCCATGTGGGATAAAGGATTGGTAGAATATACATTGCCAAAGGCATTATTATGGCAAGCAGTAGCTGAAATCGTTGGGAATTAAAATGTTTGGTTTAAAAAAAAAAAAATTATTTATTGCCTTTATCGTCTAAACACCCTTGAAACACGATGAAGACATATGAACGCATGTGAGACCCATCAAAAATTTCCATTTTTGGGACAAAGTTTTCATATCGTGTAAACAGCTATCATAAGAATAACAAAATATATGTATGTGGAACAGATATGCAACGAATATTATTGCTTCCTACGAACAAAGCAGTGTCATATCGTGTCACCGTAGCATTTTTCTCACCCAAATACCTCTTTATAACCACTCAGTTACTAACTACGCTTAAGACCCCTGTCTTAATTGCATGATTTTAAAATAAATAAATAAATTTTTTACCCATGCAACCGACTACTACTAATATAACTAAACTGGTTTTAGCTTTACTTTGTATCAGTCTATAGTTTTTTAAGTTGTATTCTTAACTTTTGTCTTAAGGTTTTTCTCTCACATTTTCCATAGCTAATCACATGTTAATTTTCTATCTTTATATCTTTCTTACATTTTATATATCAGTAGGAAAGTTGGTATATATATATTAATGTTATATATGAATTATTTGATTCATTTATATATATAAAAATAAAAGTTTTTTTTAATTTTGTTAATCTTTTCCCTCTCTATTTATAGATCAATCGCAAAGTTATTAATCCCTTTTTACATCACAAATAAATTGAGAATAAATAAAAAAAAAATTTGAATGCGATTTTCACTGGTGTATTGTATTACATTTGGAATTTATATAGAATTTATAATATTGGACAGATAGTGATGATTCCACATAAATAAACATATTGTTTAATGTTACAAATATTGTTTATATGATAATGATACTGATAATGTATTTATATTTTTTTCAATTCTCAACTGTTAGATTCAAAGCTATCAAGATTTAGAATATATTTAGTGAATGATATCTAAACAGTACTAAGCTAAAAACTAAGGAATCACCAGACACTGACAGTCTTCCCAATATATGAATTAAAAAACTGCTAACTAGTGTCCTTCGTTATCTCGCTACTATTTCAAATCAGCTACTTTCCCTTAGAGTGGGAAGTTTGCCAAAATCATTGATATTCTTAAAAATGACAAACCACCGGACTTACTAGATAACTATTGATCTATCTGATTACTGTGTTGCTTTGCCTTCATGTAGATACACACTCTATTATACCAACTACGGAATTTGGCTTCAGTCCTCAGATTTCTATTTGTTTGACGTTTCAGATTTATATAAAATATTTTCATAGGACTTCTTTGTAGTTTCTCAACTTTCCCTATAATCACTTTATACCTTCAATTAAATAGCTCTATGTAAGTGTCACTAAAACTCTATTATTTTCATCCATTTCATTTAGTTATGTTGATGCAACTATAAACCGGGTGTTTCCATTCGATATTACTAATCAAATGTACACATTAAATGAAAAACCAAAAAAAAAAAAAAATAAAATAAAAACCAACAAAAAGAAGAGTAGAAGGGGATGATGAGGTGAATGAGAGAAGAATGCGAAGGCAAAAAAAAAAAAGAAAATATAAATTGTTGAATGAATTCATATAATTAATGGTTAAATATCAATGACAAACCAAATGCAAATAAAAACCAGGAACCAAAGTTGAACCCACAAACGGATCAATAACAACAATAATATGTCGCTGTTGTTTTTCTTGTTATAGTCGGTTATACAATAATATCTTCGTACTTACACTACTACTAATATTACTACAGCCCATGATGAACACGAGCCACTCCACTCCACTCCCTCACTCACTCCCTCACTCACTTACTCATTTATTCATTCATTCATTGATTCATTTATTTGTTTAATGATTCGTTTTGTTTGTCATTTGGCAATTGGTGTCCATCTGCCTCTTTGTCTGTGGGTTTGTCTGTCTCTGGGTCTATTTATCTATCCATCCATATCTGACCTCCTATCCTATCCTTCCCTCTTTGATCTGTTTTGCCTGTCCATTTTCATTTTGTTGGAAGTTCGGATACAGTATTCGAATTCAGGATATGCGTCGTACTTTTTGCTTGTTTTGTTTGTTCGTTCATTTGTTTGTTGTGTTATTATGAAAGTTTCATAATTAAAGCCAGAAAATCAATTTAAATGCGGATAAAAACTCAATAACAACAACAACATTAACAGCCAAAGCAATAAAAACGACTAACAAACAACGGAAATCAATTTACAAACATTTGATTAGCAAAAGAAGTGGCACTGCAACGGGGGCCTCAAGGGTAATCGAATTTAGTCATTCTGATATGTGAGTTTGTACGGTTGTACGGAAGTGTTGAACAAAAGTCTATTACCAACTGCTTGTAAAATTAAAAGTTAAAAGTTTACAAAAATTTCATAAAACTTTATTAACAAATAGTAGAAAAACCAGATGAGTAGATATAACATGCAAAAATTCGGTTTTATCAAATAATAAATATCATTCATCTATTTGTTTCAGATATACTTACATATATTATTAATGTATCTATTATCATGATGTTTGTTTTCACCAGTCCAGAGACCTCTAAATCTCAGAAAAATGATCTTGAAGTCTGAACCAAATGTAAAAAAGTAGGGAACTCAATATTTCCGCAGCTTGCCGCATCCACCGCACAAAAATGAATTGTCCTCTTCACAGAAATCAAATCCTATAGAGAAGGATTATATTGTATCATAGGACTTACAATAATGTTTCAACTCTTATGTGTCTTTCCTGCAATGCAGAAGAAGGTGTTCACTTAATATTATGGGCCTCTAAATAAGCAAAAAAGTTGGTTGATCATTACGAAGCAGGCGAGATAAGTTTCTTGTACTTATGGACAAGAGCTTTGGCTAGTAGATTAACGTGTTAAGCAAGTTTTTTTATATAAGTACGTTTATATTTGGTACATTCTTCTTCTACTATCAGTACTTGCTGGTCCTGGTTCCTGGAAACCATGAAGCACATATCATTGTTCTAAGGATCTTGGAATAAACTTTTTGTATAATAAAAATGTGAACCGATACGAGAGAATTGCTATTTCTGCGTTTGGAAGTTCAGTCACAATACGAATAGAGTTACATTGAGATACTTATATAATTTTCATTAAGCTATACTGGGACAAGACTCCCTACTGATCGTGAATGTAATTTGGATAACTTGGATTTTTGTATTCCATTTTTGAAACCTAACCTCTATCAAATTAAGCAATGAAAGCCCCTAGCTATTATCTCAATATTATCAGTACACGTTGCTACATTTACATATGTAGCATATCGTCTGTGAATATACATAGTGAATAACACAGAGGAAAACACAGATAAGACCGTAGATATAGAAAATATGCCGTAGGAAGCAGGTTTCTTTAATTTTTTTATAAATTACCGTTATGCCAAACTCTATCAAATACTTGATAAATATTGAATGTATTTCCACTAATTTTACCACAACCCGGTGATTTTTTATTTTCAATAGATTTAATTCCAACTTCTTCTTCTGTACTACAAGTATGAGGAATAGACAAACTCATTTGACAAGAAGATTTCAAAAAAAACTTCATCGTCGAATATAACGAACTTATACACGAAAATACTTACGTGTATGTTGAAATTAATACTTAGACTGAAAATTTTAATGCAGCTGATTCAAATTGCAATTATTTTTTAGTTTTTAAAGCGATTATTATTAACATAAATATAGAAAGACATAAGATGTTCGAGATCCTGAGATGTAAAATCACAATAAAGTTTTTCGGTAGGATACTATGTTCCAATATGCAGTACAATTTGCAACAGCATCTTCAAACTTGTATTTACAACGCGACTTGAGGGCAATAAATCCCATTGCACAAATAGTCAAAAGCCATGCCTTTTGATTGTTTCCTTGCTACAAAATGTGCACATCAATTTCTTGAGCTCTAAACATTTACAATATAATTATAAATTATAAAGATTTGCATTAAAACACAAAAACAGTGACTGCAATCAAAAAAATTCCGACAGAAACTGTAAAAATTCGTCTTATCGCTCTAAATAGATGCAAATGACTCACCGGCATCATGCACATTCATATTTTTTGAATTACATCACAAGAAATACTTCAAACTTTATTGGGACACCTTAAACAAGAAAACAGTATAAAATACAATATAAAATTATTAAAGACTAACTTTGGCCATGCAGAAGTTGTAATACTCTTCACGGAACTCTTATAATCTTCTTATTGTGTTATTGTAAGTTTCTATTTTATGTATCAATATTTAAAAAAAAAAAAAATTATAAATAAGATGCCTTGGCATCCTCGGCCAACGACTACTATTGTCTCCAATGGTCTTAGAAGATGTTTTGAGTATACAGAAATATTATCTGTTACATTTTGAGTATCAACAAAGAATACAGTTTAAGTGGCACTTTATTGTACAATTACTCTTTATAAGTTTGTCATTTAATTTGGGTTAGTATGGGAGGTACCCCTGCTGGTAACCCTAGGATCATGAAATTTATATGGTTGGTGGATATGGATTATAGTGTCCAAATTTCAATTCGATATGTCAAAAAACAAAAAACCTTTTTTTAATAAGAACATTTATTTAAAAGGTGGTTTGTATGGGAGGTACTAGGGAGCTAGTGGTCTGATTCGGCTGATTCCCGAACTTGATCAGCGTTTGGTAAAAATAAATCTATGTACAAAATTTCAACTCTCACAAATATATATACTTTATGTGGTCTGCGATATCTCCTTCTGTGTGTTACAAACTTCATGACAAACTTATAATACTATTCACTCCCGTGAAGAGTATCACAAGACTAACTTTGGCTATGCCGAAGTTGTAATACTGTTCACACCCCTGCTAGTGGTCCGAAGGTCTTGAAATTTATAAGACTGGTGGCTATGGATTTGACACTTATAATGTCAAAATTTCAAGTTTATAGCACAAAAAGCATATACGTTTTATCTAATAAGAACATGAATTTGGATCCAGGTTTGTCTGGGGTACCCATCCTAGTAGACCGGGGGCTTGAAGGTTGGTGAATATGGGTCAGAATCTTATAATGTTCAAATTTCAAGTCGATAGTACAAAAAAAAAAAAGTTTTTCTAATAAGAACTTTCATTCAGATTCGGCTAATTCCGATAAATGTCCAGTGCAAGGTAAAAAGAAAGCTCCGTGCTCTCTACCTCAAAAACTGAGGGACTACTTAGCGTACATACAGATAGACAGACGAACATGGCTAGATCAACTCGTCTCGTCACGCTGATCGTGAATTTATATACTGTATGGGGTCTCCGATGTCTCCCTCTGTGTGTTACAAATTTCATGACAAACCTATAATATGTACTACTCACTGCGTGAAGAGTATAATAAAAAAAAAAAAAGTTAAGACGTATGGAACATTGCTGGGACAAAAGTGTTAAGTTAGAAATTCTAACTCTTCCGAAGGTATATGGATCCCTTAATGTCTCAAAAAGTTTTTGTTTTAAATCACAAGGTTCCTTGTTAAAAAATCTGTTGTCAAATCATTTGCCAGTCTTCTTTTAGTATTAACCATCTGTTTGATCTCAAGAAATAGACATGATTGGCGTGTTTCCATTATGTTATCTTTTGTTTTCTGAGTGAAAACATAAATTGCTTCATGTATCGAATTCGACAGTTTTTCAACAGTTCTCTATATTTTTGGTCCACTCTTAAGTGCTACTTATGTCTATATATATGTGTTGATTTTGGTTCTCCTGTCACTATTTAAATGCTGATACATTTATTTTTTTCGATATAATCCTATACGGCTTCTCTTTGGAATATACCGTAGTACCATATGTTACGATAAACAGAGAATGATCGGAACTTAAAACATTACTTTGAGCTATATGCAAGTGTTGTTGGTTTATTGAAAAGTTGAGTAAGTCAGGGATTTAATTAGTATTTATACATCTATCAATGTACTACAGTTTCCAACCTTTTATATATTTAAATGACCAATCCTTAAGCTAAATTACAATAAAATATACAAATGTTTGAATGTGAATATATTGTTGGACCATGTCTCGCATCGAGCTCTCGATTCCTTTTTACACAATTAGGAACTTTCTTTTTAGGAATTATTTATAAAAAATTAACTTACGTAAGTATGAGAATATTGAAAATGCTATGAAAAATTTTGAAAAACATAGCTTAAGATAAAGATGATTTATAGATAAATAACTTAAAAACTAAGAATAGGATAGGGAGAGGTATTAGGAATAGGATGAGAGGAATCGCACCAACCTTTTGTATATATTTACCTCGAGTCCCACTAATGATAGTTACCGCAGGCAAAATATGTTTAACAAAGTCTTTGAAAGAATCTTTCTGAAGCGGGAAAATTCATCAAATATTTTGATGAGATAACAAGAGGACATAGAGAAGATTTTGTTTTGATTCAACGTAAATGGTTTTAGTTTTTGCCTCGAAATATGTGATAAGGCACAATTGGGACAAATGGAGTGCAAAAATGATCTGAGAGAAGACCGCCAATATTCAATATTTTGTAAAACAAAGCTAGTGGCCTTGGGTTCATCTTTCTTTGACACGAATATTTTCCTAACTCTGATCCACAGTATGTGATCATTATCGGCTTTCGTTTTCATTATCAAGTGCATACTATTAGTAGAGAGTAGTATAATAGTTTTGTTTTTTTAGTGTACACTAAGTATTTTTTTAAATTCAAAAGTTATTGACTACAGAGGTATATTGAGGAGCATAGCTTTAGGTATGCGAGCATAATATTTGATCTCTCATAGTATTCTTGTGACTGTCAATTTCCAAGCCAGAAAATATTCTGCGATACTTTTTATATGTGTACAATAATTATTCATATTCTTTATTTAGAATCTGTCAGTCAATAACAACAGGAGGCGAATTTGAATGAAAGAAAAATTACATGTTATTCATTTTAAATTATCTGTTCATCACGGGACCGGGAATAGGAATGAGAGATTCAGAGGATGTAGCCTTTTCAAATTATAATCAATGAATAACAGCTTATAATACATAAATTCATATACTTACACATCAACACGAGCAATTCAGTATGAACTCACATTATGTACATATAAATGTACTAACGCAGTTAAATATTTTGTATAGTCTGCTCGCTCCTAGATCCTGTTGTCGATATATGTAGAAACTTCGAGAACAATATACAATATTTTAATATATACGATATATGATAGTATGAGCAGACATTTTTAGTGAGTTATTAAAAAAAAAGTGAGTGTGGTCAGAGTACCAAATGGGGGGCTTTATATTTGGTATTATGACACAGAAATATAATATTATATTACGAGATAATTCATTTTAACTACAATGCCGGTATTTAGTTGATGTTGCCAAATTGGTTATGGATAGCAGTGTTAAATAGTCCTGAAAATAATTTTTAAAAAATTTGTAAATAAATCCATCTTTATATCTCAAAAAATGCTGACATGCTTTAAGAAAATCATTATGATCAGGGAACTGCAGTCAATGATGAAACAGAAGATAAAGAAAAATATTATGGAAATTTATAGGAAAAACTAAAATTTATTTTGCGTGTAACAATTTAGTATTTTGTCACATAATCTTCACTGTAAATAAATAGAACTGAAATTGTTATTGAAAACTTTATCTCAGAATTCTTTAACCCTTGTGTGATAACTAATATAGTTCTTATAAACACATTGGATACACCACATTCTTGCCAGACCACGGTGTATTTATATGGGATATTGATAGTAAATGACAGTTGTTGTTGCAGAATGTGAATCGATTCAGGTTAGGAACTGTCATTTTCAACAGACTTCCGCTATTTTTATATTCTTCACGCAGTGAATAGTACCATAAGTTTTTCATGAAGTTTGTAACACACAGAATGAGACATCGGCGACCCCATAAAGTATATATATTCTTAATCAGCGCAACGAGACGAGTTATTCTAGCCATGTCCGTCTGTCTGTATGTATGCAAACTAGTCCCACGCTTTCTTTTTACCATCCGCAGTCCAAATGAAAGTTCTTATTAGAAAATTGTGTTGCTTTTCATACTATCGACTTGAAATATGAATGCTAAAAGTTTCTTACCTATATCCATTAACCATATAATTTTCAAGACCCTCGGACCACAAACCGGGATCCAAATGAAAGTTCTTATTAAAACTTTTTTTTTTTTTGTACTATGGAACTGACAATATAAGTTCCTGACCCATATCCACTATCCTTCTAAATATCAATGCTCTCGGACTACTAAAAGGGGCGCGACAAGTATTACAACTTCGGCATAGCCAAAGTTAGTCTTTTTGGGTTCCGTACCCATAGGGAGCTAACGGGACCCTATTACTAAACTTACGCCGTCCGTAAATTATAATTTTTTTTTTTTTTGAAATATTAATAAAATAAGTAGCAGGAATGAAAAAGGAAGCTGCAAGAATTATTTGCATACACTTTCGAATTGCTCGTAATCATGTATATTTCACACAATTTCCATTTTAATTTCTCACAATTAGTCACAACGTTCTATTTGTATATATAACCAAAACAAAAAACATCTGTTCAATAATCAGAATCACCGGTGTAAACGCAAAATCAATTCTCAATCACTTTGGTGTAAATTCACTATTGATTTCTCACAATTTGCCACAACGTTCTATTTGTATGTATAACCAAAACAAAAAACAGCTGTTCCGAAGACACAAAATGCAATCTGAATACTCTGTGTTAAATGCAGCATTGAATGCTCAGTTTGAAATGGCTATTATGTGTTTGTTTCATTGTGCGTTCAGGTAAATATAGGGTACACAAAAGCAGAAATATAGAATTTCATAGAGATATGGCAACACCATAATGCACAAGATTGAGATAACAAATTTAAAATGCTCATATTATTCTTCTTCTACTAAATTTTTCTATTTTTTTATCGCACTCAAAATAGTCCATTGAGGCTAATATGGAATCTATTCGATGTAATTTTATTTTTTGTACACTTAGAAGCTTGGTTTACAAGGTGGAATATCGAGGTGAACTTAGGTAAATCACAACTGTATTCGTTCACCCTCAGGAGAAGTGACAAACCTCCGGTAGCGATTGGCGAGACCATAATCCACATTTGTGAAATACTTGGGGCTTAATAGCATTCCACAGTGAGTAAAATTCTGACGAAGTTCTGACGACAACAACAATAGGGAAAATGAACGCAATTTGTTGTTGTTGTATTATTGAGAACTCTGTATCTGCTTGAGTTCTGCTTGAACTCAGCCAGAACTCAGTTTAAATGCTGGTCACAGAGTGATGCTGCAGAGTAGTGCTGCCAAGGTTTTGATCATTTCCACTTTTTTTTGGTCATTCTCGACAGTAAACAGTACAAAACAATTTTAATTCAATTTAAAATTGTAAAATTTTCTTTAAAATTTTAATAAAATACAAAGCAGGAATGAAAAATACAGCTGCAATAATTGTTTGCATACACTGCGATTTGCATTTTTCACAAAATTTCCTGTTTAATTTCTCACAATTCCTCAAACTTTTGTATTGTTTGTAAAACTAAAACGAACTCTCAGAACTCGCTGTAGACACCAAATCAGAACTCAGAACATTTTACTAACTGTGGAAACGCTATTACATGAAAATATCATCAAATGGTGGTAACCATTGCTCGATCTAGATCCCATAAAATGAAAACGCTGAACTGGTTTCTCTGCAAAAGAAGCAAACTTAGCTTGGAAAACAAGCTTTTAATTTACAAGAAAATCGTTGCTCCTTCGTGGAAACATGGTATCCAGCTATGGGGTACATCACACACTTCAAATCGCAGGCCCTTTATTATACAGCTGATGCACCCGCCGACTTTCGACGGGAGTGATAGAAAGAATGTTGATGATTCACAATTCAAAACGAAATGTTTGACTGCTTGATTGATTTTTATATAAATCTCTAAGATTTATATGAAAAATTTGATCCACAATTTCGACCGATTCTGTTGATCGATTTTAATGAAATAAACACTATAAGTTAGTCAAAATAAAGCTTTTTATTTTTCAGAAATTCGATTTTGAATGCAATGAGAGACTTTTACATGATGTGCGCACAAACAAATAAGCAGACAGACAAAGTCTATGATTTGATTATATGTATGGATAATAATGTTGAGTAGAGATTTCTGGAAAACAAATTTATTAAATTGCATTAGTTGGTAATGTACCAATATATTAACATTGTTACAAATATTATATTTGTCTTAATGCGCACATTGGTAGATGTGATGTGTTGGTGATGCGGCGAGTGCAGTGGTCCGACTTGCAAGTCAACGAAAACATCCAGCGGCAACAGGCGACGATAGCAAAAACACAAAAGAATATACGATTACTGTACGAAATCAAATCACACTTTCACATACCACAAAACATCTGTTTCCATCCAGATAAAATTCCGAAAATGGCGGTTTTCCCTACTATCCCCAAATATGGATGTCTTCTTTTCTTTTCCTCCTCTTAATTCTCCTTTTTTACATCATCTTAATTTTTCACAAAATTTCTCTTCTTCTTATCATTCTTTGCTTACATTCTTCTTCTTATCGATCATCAGGACACCAGAGCTACCTGCATTTATTAAAGTGATGCCAAGGTGTCCTGAAAATGGTCGATAATTATCGATTTCGTAACAATATATACGCGTCACAGGCAAGGAGACTGAGTGTTACCAGCTGTGAGTAAGTTTTTGTGCTTTTGATAACTGGACCTACTAGACACCCTGGCCGTTTCTTTAATTAGTGTATGTAAAAATGGGATTCAACGTTTTATCTCAAAAACAATTTCTGAGGACTGAAAAAGGGAAATACAATTAAGAAAACATATGACTGCAAATCGCTAAAAAGTTTTTATTATAATATTCATTATAGAAGTAAATACACATACATAGGCTTTAGATAACAGCAACAATTCAATTATAATAAAAACTACACCAACAGATATATTTCATTAATTAAAAATGTAGTAAATCGTATCTCAGTATCTGGGGGTGTGAGTTGTGTGAAGTCCAATTGGTTTTTATGGACCACAACAATAAAATCCTCCCATCCCTTCATCAACTAACATGAATTTTGAATTTTTCGACACTTTTCCTCTTACTGAATTTCAAGTTTATCTTTCAGTTGCGTCCTGTGTGCTCTATGTTATAATACAATATACTATGTACATTGTACATATACTCGTATATTTGTATCCATATGTGGTTGGTGTCATAAAAATTGGCTTAAACTATGTCTGCGTTTGTTGTTTGGGTTCGTACCCATGAACTTTGTTTTGCTTATTAACTTTATTAATGGCATTAAATGTTCTAAGATTTCACACATGGCAATTCCGCACTATGTTTATACTAAAAGTGACGATTGATGATGATGACGATTGATGATGATGATGATGATGATGATGATGATGAGAATGAGAATAAGAAGGACACTAAAGTCTGTCAAGCCGTTTGGATTTGGGCACTTTCAGCATTTCTGTTTATATTTTGTAATATTGTACTATAGTAAAAATAAAATTAACTTTATGTTATTGTTGAGTTGAGGAAAACAACTCAAAACTCAATTAAGTTTTTAGTAACGACAAAACATTAAAACCCCAAAAATGATCATTGATAATGATGAGAGCTGAGTATAATGATTATAGCTTAGGAGACACTTAAATTAATTTTATTCAACTCAGTTTCGTTTAGATTAAATGATTATAAATAAGTGAAATAATGAAACCCAATTTTATCAAAATTGTATGACATCACTACAAAATAATTTATTGGACATTTTTAGATACTTTGAGGATTCACTCATCTTGAATAGCCATCAAAGAATGTATTTAAACAATAACTGAATTACTTAAAAATTAAATTAATTCAACTCTTAGCCAATAAATCAAATATTACGCAAGTAATTTCCAATAGTATATAAAAATAAGTGTTTTGTTTGTTCGTATGTTATGCGCTGCCATACCTTTCATCTGATTACATTGAAATGTTTTGAATGTATGTGGTTGATTCCCGACTTGAACATAAGATAGCTTTCGTCCCGATATATGTCCTTGTTCCCGAGATGTAGGATGTTCAAATAACCCTAAAAAGTATACTAAAAAAAAAAAATAACTAAAATATCATTATAATATTCTATATAAATTTATAACTTTGTTCATAATAATATTAATGGATTCTTTTGAGGACAAACAATACTGTACAACTGTTGATATCCAGCAAACATTTGATAGAGTTTGATATTATGGCATTCTTATTATATATTGAAAAAAACTACTACTTTCACCATATTTTCTATCATTATAGATATTATTTTGTGAATCTACATTTGACGATCAAACAAATTGTTGCTCTTTCCTGGAAATATGGTGTCCAGATAAGAGGTATATCATGCCCCTTAAATTGCAGGAAAATTCAGATCCTACTTACTACTGTTGAATTTTGAACATGCTGCGTTAATAACATTTTATTTAGCAGCCATTAAATCAGTCAATTTTAATGAAAATTTAAAAAAATAAATTTCGCTTATCAAGTATTGTTTTTTGCGTATAAATCCATCGGCAAAATCAAGGAAATGCTTGATTGGGTACTTTGTTTCATCAATTCAATTGTGATATACTGAATTCAGTTGTGGTCGTAACAGCATATGTCGGGTTGTCCCAAAAGAGGTCATCACGCCAGAAATTGCCGTTAGAAAGTTATCCGCGCGATTGGTGATGCGATTGCTCACACTCGACCATAAGCTTAACTGTGTGATCATTTCAAAGGAGTGTCATCAATGAAACCAAGGGCCTTAAGAAAAACTTTTTATTGAAGGTATAAAAAAGAAGAAAAAAATCGTTTATTCAAAAAGTCACTGACTTATCAAATTACCCTCGTTTATACCTTTAGTTGTAATGATCAGTTGAGATCACCTATTTCTGTATATTTTAATTTGTGATACAAGTAACTTGTTGTCCAAAAGAATTTTCTTATTGTTGTTTTTTATCAATCTATCTTAACATTAATCGCATTTGATTAAAACATTGTTGTGATCCATAAAAATTACATGAGCATTGTATGCAGGGATTTACCTACTTAGTTGGGGGAAGAACATTTGAGAGCAGCCACTTTAGTTTGCATGGTGTCATACATTGGATGAGAACTATCGCTCGTACATTTTGGTGTTTTCTAAGCTGATGATTGTTGTAGAAAAACAAGGCAGGCCCTGTGATCTGTCTTAAAACCTTGTTTTGGCAAGACAAAAACAAAAAATCTGCCAAGTGTGAGTCGTACTCGCACACGGAGGGTTCCGTACCATCGTACAAGATTTTTTGTTTAAAATAAAAAAATTATGTTTATATTTAATAGCCTAGAAGTTTACTACAATTAACAGCTTAAAGTATACTACAAAAAACAAAAAAATTGTTAAACAAAAGGTTAAATTAAAGAATAATTAAATGCTTTTAAAAACGTGTATTTTTAGTATTTGTCGTTCTATACACAAGTGAATTACACACTCTGTGTGTGTTCAACTCTCTACCTATTATGATTCATGAGATAGAGCAGGAGACGGATGGACGGACGGGCATTGTAAGCTTAGTAATAGGGTCCCGTTAGCTCCCTATGGGTACGGAACCCTAAAAACTAGTAAAAGGAAGATTAACTTTGGCTATGCCGCAGTTGCAATACTCTTCTCGCACATTTTAGATCTTCTGATTATTGTTCTAAGTTTATGTTTTATATGGGAGGTACCCCTCATAGTAATGCCAGGGTCTTGCAATTTATAGTTGTTGGATATGGGCCATATATCTACAGTGTTTAGATTTAAGTTCCATTGTAGAAAACAAAAAAAGTGTTTCATTCAAGAAGATGAATTTTAATCTGAGATTCTATGGGAGCTACTCCTCCTAGTAGTCCGAAGGTCTTGATATTTACATGGCTGGTGGATACGTCAGAAAGTTATAGTGTTCAAATTTTATGTCGATAGTACAAAAAGCAAAAAGTTCTTCTAATAAGAACATAGGATTTGTATGGAGGGTACCACCCTAGTGGTCTTATTCTGCTGATTCAGAGAAATGTACAATGACAAATTTCTCCTCTCTAGCTCAAAAACTGAGGGACTAGTTTGCATACATACAGTCAGATAGACGGGCAGTCCAACTTGGCTACATCAACTCGTCTCATCGCGCTGATCTTTATATTTTATGGGGTCTCCGATGTATCCTTCTGTGTGTTACAAACTTATAATACAATTCACTGCGTGAAGAATATAATGAATATATATGACTGATATTTATACAACTTGGTACCTATCTATATAATTTGGTATCTTATCACTTTTATAGGCAACGACTACAACTTCGACGGAATTTTTGGTGGAATATTACATATTCTCTAAGTCAAACAATTAAACTTTTATTTAATTCGCATACATATACTATTTTTGTTTTACCTTTTCGATGGAAAGCAGTTCAGATTCTGTTCTAAGACATCCTTTGACAACTATGAATTATGACAGTGAAAATTCCCATAAATTGACACTCTAACCATATATATATATATATATATATCGGAAAATCTTTTCCATAAAAATATTTGGTTAAAGTATATAAGACAGCGGGACATTCACCAAAGAAAAGCAATAAAAATCGTTAATATAATATAATATTAAGTATTTTTATTATTGACGGTTTATTAAAATCGCTCCAAATCGAAAAATGAAATTAAAGAAATGAAGAAATCATTACTGCTTATATGTGTGTATCTGTGTGTGAATGTTTGTTCTTTGGGTGTGTTACTGTGTATGGATTGACTAAATGAGGGTAAAGTGGAATTACAAAGTGTCAGTGGTTGTCCACTAGTTGACATATTTACACTTGTTGGTGCGAATGCCCTTTGGCTTATGGCTTATCCATGATGGTTTCTTTCTTCATTTCATGTTTGCTGTTGTGTTTCATCATACTTTTATTACTGAATACATATACTACATAGATATATATACAGCACTGTTACACAGCTGTTGGCATCATTTACAAAGCATTTGCCTCATTCTCAATCCTTCAAGTATCTCATCCCTCTGCTAAAGTTGCTTCGTCTCTTTGTCGACGGTCGTTTTTATGGCATTTTTCGCAACAGTTTCAGTTTCATTTTGACAATGTCAATGGATGTTGACAGTTAAGGGGTGAGTCCTAAAGATGGATGTGGGTTCCGTAGTAGTAGTGGTTGTAGATGACTATAATACTGAGCTAAGCGCAATCAAACAGCATAATACGCGCCATTAGCACAACACTAGGAGAACACAGATGAAGGTGGTTCAGTATGGGGAGTATATGAACATTGGCTGCAGCTGTCTGCCTAGTCTCTGAGTCTCTTACTCTTACAGTCCCTATGTCTCTCTATCTATCTATCTATCTATCTATCTGCCAGTCAAGCAGTCTGTCTGACTGGTTCATGTTGCGACAACGATAAAAGCCTGATGTCGCTAACGTCACGCCACCGCCGCCGCGTTGTCATCCTGAGCCACCCAAAAAACCAACATAGAACCACATTGACAACAGCATAGAGAATAAGGAAAAAGCTCACGAGGCCGCGAATAAAGGAGCGCGAGCGCCATCATCATCATTGTCGCCAATGTCATATTTGAACTTTTAATATTGACGCCATTTAACACGTCCTGGTGGAAATTTTATAAATGACATTGTCTGTCCTTTTGTCTCTTTCAATCTATACTCCACTCTCCGTCTCCTAGTATCTTCGTGTATATTGTACATCAGCAGTCTGTTCTATGTCTGCCTTTGGCCCTGCTCTCCTTGTAATCAAACTAAGCTCAAGAAAAAACTATTCGTCTACTTCACTCAACGATTTTGGGTTCGGATTCGTCTTCATTCATGGCAAGAATGGCAAAGATGACGTTGACGATGTCAATGACGATGTAGACTATGAATACTACAACGACAATGTCAATGGCAGCGAGAAACCTATTGATGATATTAAAGCGTCTTTTGCCTTCGTCTTTCGTTGGTCTTTGGCGTTGATGGTAAGAGGCCTCCATCTGCCTTCGTCTAGCATGAGATGCTAGCAAACACCAATTTCAAGTAAAAATCTCAGGCAAATGTGCTCGTAATGATGCATTTTGTGTAAGTAGAAGAAGCACTTCAGAATAAGCGATTGCATGGTAATATGAGAACCTAGAGATACTCGTATGTTAGATGCAGAGACAAAGACAAAGGTAATGTTTGATTAAGGAGGAGGAGAAATGTAACCTGTCAAAGAGCAATGTCGATGTCTTTTTCGTTCTGTTTTTTTGTCAATTAACTTTTCTCACACTTAAAAATCAAATTTTCATCTTTTCGACTTCAAAGTAAAGTACTACACTCTTTGTGTAAATTTTTATCCTGACTTATACATAGAATCCTTCCCATTGTGCATTGGCTTTTTGAATTTATTTAACTGAACACTTCATTCCTTGGTTGTAGTTCCTTTTATTTCAAGATCTTTCAATACATAATTTGTTACCCTAAATCTTTTTATCGATTTTTTTCGTTTATCGCGTAGCTTTCAAACCGTCCAAATACTTCTTTTGTCCAAAAAAATAAACAACTTTTTAGCTCCCAATTAAGGCAATCATTAGGAAATTCAAACTCATTTGTTAATTCAAAACACTCTACTCTAGGCTACACAACTCTCTGATGTAAATATCTAAATGAAAAGTGAGGGGGTTGCCCGAACGAATCGAATTAAAATATTTTCCTGGTTCTTCTTCATTTAGTCAATTTCTAATATGCCAAAATGAAAAAGTCGAAGAATCCTTGTCAAACTATCATCAAATTAACAGTTAATTATGGTCTTAGCATACAAACAGGACAAACGAAAGGATGCTGATATGATGGTATAAAGGTTGGGAGGTAGGGAGAGAGGTAGACAAGCAAGTAGATTCATGTAATTATGAGTTATATTAAGACCACCAAAACCGAAACCAAGAAGGACAACAACAACAACAACAACAACAGCATGAACAAGAAGGAATCAGCAAAATGTCAAAATCAACAAGAATATTCAAATGGCAATGGAACGAAAAACTAAACTAATGAACGATGGATAGATGGTTGGATGGATAGATGGATAGAAAGAAAGTGTTAGGAAGAATATACAGAAAGATGAAAGCACGACGATGAAGGAGGAAGGACCCCTTTGCTTGTGCATCAAATACAAAACATTTACATTGAGTACGTTGTATGAATACGAAATGTCCTTGAATGAGTGAGTCAACGATGAAGGCCACAACCAAATGATGACCAAGAAAGAGAACTCAGAGAATCGGTATGGCAGGCCACGGCACGAAATACTGTGCTGAGGTGTGATGCGATGAGTTTGGCTGAAATGAGAAGAGAAGAAAGGGCCAACAACAACTTTAACAAGTGACAAATTAGTCATTGTCGTCGACACTAAAAGCGTAATGATTGAAAAACGACACGCCAAACAACAACAAAAACACTGATACCAAATGACCGAAATTGTATGTGTATTTGTTTGAACAAAAAGGTTCTTGTGGCACCAGGAAAGGATAGAAAATAACAGTTAAAAGTTGGAAGAAAGAAATTGAGTTTCAACATAAAAGGACGAAAAATGTGAACGAAATTACTAAAGAAGTGTGACACTTAAATAAAGCACAAATCAAGTGCGTGTGAAGAGATCACAATGAGCACTGAACATTTTCATGGTAAAGGATGCAAGAGTGAAAAGCATATATCCGCGGTTGCTAAAAAGGAAACACATAATAGAACCGGGGGAGCCATGAAATTAGTTGAAATTGGAATGATACCATAAGGAGATGCATTGCCATGCAGCGCAACCAGCAAAGACACAATAGTCAGGAGTCATAATGAAGTAAGGAATACTTAGGTACATATAACTGAAGTCATTAAGCAATTAAAACATCCTTAAAACTGAAATCAAACAGAAACATTGTTTTATTTTTCTTTCTATAGTAAGTCAAAAGAACTAAGATGTTTGTAGTAATAAATATTAATACATATTGTATTTCTTTATTTACAAATTTTAGTTACATACCATTTTTATCTTTATAGTGAAAAAGGACTATTTAATATTATTGTGGTTTCCACAATATTGTTTCACAGTTCAAAGATTTACTGAACGACAAAAAAATTATAATAATGATATGACTCAAAAAATTTGTAAAATATGTTTACTGTACTAAGCGAATTAGCTTTAGAAATTTGGAGTATTCACTTTTTGCTTTTCGCTTTTACTATTCTCCTTGCGTATTTTATGGAAAACTTAGTTGCAAAATGCCTATACGTTTTGCGTTCAAATATTGGAACCTTTGCTCTGCGGATGGTTACCGATTCGAATTTATTCCTTATGCTTGTGCTTCTACAGAGAAGGATCTTCAGATTGGTGAGAAAGTTGTTTTCTTAAACCTTGTCAGAATTCGAGAATCGTGTTAAGCGTTGTGATGGAACAGAAGTTCGAAATATTAAACACGCTGAAGACGTTAAGAGCATATAATCCACGGATGGGAGGCATTCATCTATTCAGTAATGCAACGAATTTTGAAATTGTAATGGCCCCTGATTACTGTTGTTTATTCTTTTTTTTTCTTTTTTGAGGAATGATAAACATTTTTTAAGAAAAATTAACCGTCTAAATTATATTGTACTTAATACACAGCACAACAAAATCAAAGTATTTGTTTTTGCCTTCAATATTTTACTGGCTGTTTACTAATTCTAAATAACTGATTTCAAATCTGAGTTTTCGAGATATAGGAACAAAACATGTACATGGTTACAATAACATTTCCCATTACTCAATAGTACTCATGAATATGTACTCAAATTTATTGTACTTAATATTCATTGAACTAGTAAATTGCGTATGCGAGAAGAATGGTGCAACATTTTGTTGTATTAGCTCAAAAAGATTACTAGTAATATTCATACTCTGTATAACCATTTAGCTTTATAATAAAAACGTGTTTAGTATTTATAATATTTTAGTAAAATTAATCATCCGATATTTCTTGGGAAAGGAAAATAATTGATTTGAGTGTAACACCCTGTATAATGTAAAAGAAATCCATAAGATGGGAAGAACAAAGGAAGTACCTGTATCTCAAAAAGTACAGCTGCTGAAAAAAAAAACTAATAATATATCTGAAATTAGCGTCAAAAATTAGCTTAGAATGATGTAAAATATTCAATACAATACAAAAAATGCTGTTTTCCAGTGTAACAACTACTCTTCATATTCAGAATCCTATAAACCTAATTATGAAGTCCGAATAACAATACAACAATCCGGTGCCAAAGGAAATCAACTTGATTATCGGATGAAAATGCTTTTTCTACCTGTTTTTGTAAAAAAAAAAATTGTCGTGTGGATGCCCAGCATTTAGAAAGTGGATAAATCAAGAAAACTTTTGATATCATTTTCTACTTCTTAAAAATTGCTGTTTGATCTATTTATCTTGCTCTATATGATTTGGTACGTCATCTCGAGAAGAAGTCAATATGGAAATGAAGAAAATTCAACTTCATTATTATAAGTATTACTATTATTAATAGTGAAATTATTCAGAATGCTGAATATATTTTCATAATTAGGAATATACTACGACCTCTATGAAGACTTCATCATCTTGCATTAACAAAAATGTCTTCTTTGATTTTTGAATGAAATAAATTCATGAAATTGGAAAGTATTTTCATAATCACTAATTTATTTTGAATTGGAGGTGACAGAACTTTAGTACGATCAATATTTTTTGATTCAATATTGTACTCTATTTCTACAAATACAAAAAAGAACAAAAGAAATATGCTACTTCAATTGAATTGCTTTGTGCTTATGCCTTTGACTTGAAGTTATTATTATATAATAATCACCAATCCCTTCATTGATTTTAAACAGAACCAGAAGAACGAAGATTCTATATGGAATCTTAGCTAAATCGATTAAAACACATTGTTTATAGTTCATTCAAGAGATGTGAATACATTTTATGCTTTGTTGAAAGTAATATTTTTTTTTTTTTTTACCTCTACATTTGTATTTAAAAGTTATTTCTTTATACAAAAAAAAAGTATTTTCATACTTCATACACTTCACATAACAGTATCAAGAAGATATCGCTCATTTACTTCAAGACCGTCATAACTCAAAAAACACGATTTTTGAGTTAATGATGTAGAAATATCCGTTATATGATGATTTATATTGTGTAAAATTTTTATCATCCTATGTAACATACATTACGCTCTGTGAGAAGTAAATATACAATTTTTCATTTCCAAAGTTCCTGCTTTTTTTTTTACTCATAAGAGCATTATATCTGAGTTGCGCTGCATTCAAAGACGTGTCAAGATCGTGTGACATAATACGAGAAAATGCAAAGCTTTTTTTTAAAGTAGATTAAAAATTTAAAGAACAATTTTCTCGAAATGATCTTTTTTCAGTTATGACAGTCTTGCAGTAAATTAGCGATATGTGTAACTCTTTACTACAAAATGAACGCGTTCTGAGAAAAAACAAACAAAAACCAATTAAAAGAAGACTAACTTTGACTATGCTGAAGTTGTAATACTCTTCACTCCTCCTAGTGGCCTAAAGGTCTTAAAATTTACATGGTTGGGGTATATGGACACTTATAGTGTCCAAATTTCAAGACGATAGTACAAAATTATATTTTCTAATAAGAAAGCTTCGTGCAGCTCACTAGCTCAAAAACTGAGAGACATATAGACGAACCGACTGATATGGCTAAAGCAACTCAACTCATCGCACTGATTATGAATATACTGTATATATTTTATGGGGTCTCCCTCTGTGTGTTGCGTCATTTTTCTCTCATACATTTGAGTGCTACGCAAACTATAGAGAAGAAGAATTGCCCAGTACTTAGTAGAAGTGATCACATGCCCAGGTTTGCCAATTTAAAGAAAATGAAAATATGTTGGAAATATTAAATATTTAAAAAAAAAAAAAACATATTATACAAAAATGAAAACAGGTGTTTTTTAGGGGTTCTCCTGATTTTCTCTTATATGTATTTGCGAATGTATGCAATTGATGGCACAATATTTTGGAAAGTCGATAATTTTTCACAAAACTGTTGTCCGTAATTTTCTTCATTTTCCAAAATTTCCGCCAGCAAACAACAAAACACATGATTATCCATTTTACAGAACGATAACAGTGCACACAAATATTTAATATTTTTGTCCAATTATCGAAAGACATGCTCGACCGACTATCTTGGCGAATGATAGTCGGTTTCAAAAGCTTTGATGATAAGAGTTTTTTTTTTCATATGGAAAAATGGCTTAACAGCAACCACAACATAATGTTAGGTGTTGTCCAATTGTGTGATAATTTTGAGAATAGGTCGGTTAATTGGGAATTGATAAAACAGACTTACGGTTAATGAAAGGGTAATGGATGGAATTGGTTTTATTAACTTTGTCTACTGTTTGGGGTATGAAGATTGGAACTTGATAGAAAAACAAGTCTTAAACTATTAGTAGAGGAGTAAGTATATGAAATATCTCTCATTATTCTTGAACTTAATTTGATTTTCTAATTTATGAAGTTCTAGTTTCATAAATTATTAAAAGCAATTTACCGAATACTTTGAATAGAACTAAACAAAACTTAGCACATGAGCAGTAAAATTATGTATACGTATGGTATAAACATGTCATCAGCAAATATTGAAATAACACAATGCTCAGAAATTTGTATATCATTAGTGTAGATGTTTTAGAGACTGAAACCCACCAAAGAATTACTGATTATTTACCAAATTGATCTTTTACTACTAAATAAATATATCTAAATCTTAAGGTCTCATTCTTTCTTCCTCGCTTTTCGTCAATTTTCGTAACTGAAAACACTTTGTAGTTAAAAAGTATGAAGTGAATAATTTAAAGTACAAATGTGCTGAAATCAACTAATATGGAATGGAGTTCGCCCTTACCATTCAGGAGAAATGAGGCAAATATGCTCGTATTTTAGTTTTTTCTTTGTTAAAGTTTTCCCTTCATTTCCATTGCATATGCATAAAAACAACAAACAACTTATTGTTTTTGTTGTCACATTGTTGTTGATGTTGTTTGTGTTGGTGTTGTTTTACATAATTGCGTTCATTATCACTTCTTTGTTTTATTTTTTTTTTTTTTTGTTCATTTTTCGTTCTCATTTCCTTTTCAATTGACTTTTTTGTTTCGTTATGACTTACTAAATTGGGAACACTCCCAATGGTGTTATGTCCTGTCTTGTCCTCTTATATCCTGTGACCGGCACTTTCCCAACAAAAAAGCAGCCAGCAAGGACATTTACCCAACCATTTCTACTGCTCCCATTCACTGTTTAATTTTCAATGATTCTGTCCATAGCCATTGAGACAAAACTCATTTTCATAAAAACATGCATGTTTTTGGTTTCTACAAATATAAAAACAACATTGTTGAGATTTTTTTGATTTAACTCTGAAACTATTATAAAAAGAAAACACACTAGTAACAACAGCAAGAATAAATGGATTTGGTAATATTTTTTTTAAAGTTTCTACTACATTTAGTACTATTACATGGCATGATACAAACGAATGAGGTTTAATGCTTAAATTAAAGATACTCTTTGACCTATAAAATCTTTTTTTTTTCTTCTTTTTTTGACGGTTAGGGAGGTTGAAAATGCCTTCGCACCCCCGGTATGTGGTGATGCCACTAAAAACATTCCCCCTTGTAGGATATATATCCACCCTGGAACTGCTTGCGAATTACTTTAAGGTGGTATCCTCTTCTGCCTTCATATGTCAACTGTCAACACCTGCGTCCAGGTCCCGCTTCTTTAATCTTAAAATTTTTTCAATATAGTGAGCTACTTGTGCCCAGTTTTATTTACTCACCAGCGTCTTGCCGACAATATTTGCTGCATTGACGAGGCCCACACTGCTTTCGAGCTCATCACGCTCTAGTTGCCATCTGTTGCATTCGAAGAAAACGTGATTTGTATCATCCAATTCTGCGTCCCCATAAATGCAATGTGCATTTACTGCTTTTCCTATTCTATGTAGGTATTTTCGGAAGTAGCCGTGTCCCGATAGCAGTTGTGTGATATAAAAATTTACGTCACCCCACTGTCTACTTAGCCTTGGATTCACTTCTGGAATTACTTTAGCTGTCCATCTGCCTTTCGTTTCTGCAGTCCATCGCTGCTGCCACAGCTGTATCGATTGTGCTTAATCGCTTGTCTTGTTGTATTAGTCAGATTGTGTTTCTTCAGCATCCATATTTCTTTCCTCTCTTTTGCGAAGAGGTCTATTAGTATCGTGCCACTGATTACCAATACTGCTGCTTCTGACACCGTGCGACACGATGAAGTTACCCGAAGAGCTGTCATCCTCTGTATTCTGCTCAATACTTTCCTTCTTCTTTCAACATTCAATGCATCGGCCCACACCTCGCTTCCATAAAGCATGATCGATAGCGTTGTGTCCAGGAGGAGCTTTCGTCTACTCGCAAGTGTTCCTCCAAAGTTTGCCATTAGTCTCGATAGAGATCTTGCTGTCAATTCTTACACCCAGGTAATTAAGCGTATTTGAGGTCTTCAATGTTTGCGAGAATAGACGCATTTCCATCTCGAGGGGTATGTGTTTTCTCGTAAGAAGAACAAACTCCATTTTATTGGCTGCTAGACAAAGACCATGTGACTCCAGCCATGTTTGCGTCCTAATAAGCTTTGGTTTAGCTTGTTTTGTACTACTTCAAGGTTTCGCGCCGTTATGACTGCTGCGATATCGTCTGCGCAGCCCACTAAGTAGCATTCGTCGGTCATTTCAATCCTTAAAATTTTATCATAGCTTACGTTCCACAAATCTGGGCCGAGTATTGAGCCCTGCGCTGCGGCTGCCGTTATCTGCTTCTTTCGCTGTCCTCTGCTTGTGTCGTTGATAAGTTCCCGATCTTTCAGGTAGCTACGTATCATCTTCACAATATAGTCCGGTGTTCTATGCTTATCAAGAGCATCTAGCATGTCGTCCCATTTTACGCTGTTAAAGGCGTTTTTAACATCGATTGTCGCCACTAGTACTATTGGTATTGAAAAGTGATATGCGAGGTTTGAGCATCTTTTCTAGTAGTTTCCCTGCCGTGTCCAGCATACATAGTGGTCGGTATGCTGATGGTGTTTCAGGATCTCCTTTGCCTTTGCTGATGAGGACCAACTTTTTTTTCCATTCCACCGGGAAAAGGCTTTCTGACAGACAGCTGTTGTACATGTGGGCGTTCTGCAGCAACAATTTTTAACACTTCCGCTGGGATTCCGTCCGGGCCAGGGGCTTTGTTGCTCTTGAAGCTTCTAGCAGCTATTTCCATCTCATCTGCTGTGAAAAATGGTGGTGGATCGCTTACCGGGCCCTCTATGGTGTCCGTTCAATGTCTGTTTGTTGGAAGCATAGTATTCACGATGTTCTCCATCACATCTTCATCGAGGTTAGGAGATTTTTTCCTTGCTCTGAGTTTTTCATAACTATTTTATATCCAGTCTTACTTCTGTGCATGTTACACTGTAGTATCTTCATTTCTGCTATATTAAGTCTCTATAAAGTGTGCACTCAGCAGACCCTGGGATGTGCTCTGTATGATTTCGTCCTTTTTCTATGCATAAGCAGCAGCTGGGCATATTTGAGCATTATTTAGGCTTATGTCCTGATTTCCCACATCGTATGCACAGACCTTGTCCTTTCCTGTCAGGCCCTTTGCACTCCCATTGTTGTTGTCCGAGTCCAAAGCATCGATAGCATTTTTTAACCTCTCTCCATAGTCTCATTCTGCAGTTGATCCACCCAATTTTTATACGTTCTTTATCTAGTAGCTTCTTCGCATTTGCTGTTGACAACGTAACATAGGCCCGTATTTGCTCTCGGCTGTTTGGGGCAGGTGTTCTGACTGTGGTTTCTTCTGTTTTGTCTTCAAGAGTACGCTCCACAGCTACAGTAATGTCATCTTCAGTTGTAAGGAAGTCAAGGTCCCAGATCTCTATTGTACCCTTCGGTTTAAGTTCCACTACTGAGGCTATATGTTGCGTCTTGTTTTGGAGGGTTTCTCGGAACTCTGGTTTTGCATTTTCTCCCTTGTCCATCTCGAGAAGTAGTACACCGGTTTTGGTCTCCGGATAGCGCGAACTTCTGCTCTGGATTCATCAGATTTGACGTAGTGGCAAAGGTGTTGTAGGAATTCTGCGTAGCTACGCCCTTCTGCGGGCTTAAACATTATTGCTTCTGGTCTTGTTCTGATTTTGTTTTCACTTTTGTGTTTGAAAGGTGTATTACTTTCATTTCCTTGCGGTTTCCTTTGTTGATTATTTTCCCGCTTCTTCACTTTCTTGTCGTTAACAGTCTGTCAGTTGAGGGTAGGGGTCTCGCAGAATCTCTTGCTAGTTATCTGCTTTGTTGGACTAGATAATGCTCGTTTTGAGGTGGCCAGTGTGGGGGTCCCATTTTCCTCATTACTCGTTTGAGGTTCCACTCGTTTCATCACCTGTTCTTTCTCTATAATACTTCTTTTACGCCATATGTTTTCCATAATGTCAAGGACTTCATCAAGTTCTGCAACTCCATATTTGACATCGGCACTAATGGTTTCTGTCGGAGCATTCCAGCTTTCATTTTTTGGAGCGTACGGCGGTCCCTTAGTAGTGCTTCTTCTTCTTCTGTTTTTATGCTGTTGGTGAACTCTTTGTTTACTCCAATGCAATTTCCATCTGGTTTTAGCTTTGGTACAACACCTAAGTCCTCTGAGGGGCAAGTTGTAGGTGAGGGGCAACTTGCACTTCTCGCGAAAATTCCATCTTTGTTTTTTCTATTTTCTTCCTCTATGTTTGATGGCATTTTGTCGTTTTAAAATTGATGTGTTGGTATACTACAAGACAACAAAAGTTGCGACATTTGATTTTCACTGAGTACACTGCTCGTATATTGGACCTCAGTTTCGTGAATTGGGCCTCAGTACCGTGTATGGACCTCAGTACCGTGTATGGACCACAGTACCGTGTATAGGACCTCAGAACCGTGTAGGGACCTCAGTTTCTCCTTCAGTGATCAGCTTTTTGTCCCGCTCGCATTTTAGGGTGGGAAATTTTTTTTCAATTCTTGGAAAAAAGAACTCCACTTACCAAGAAAACGAGAAAAACCTCAATACCGCGCAACCGCAGGCAATACAAACACGCCGTCAGACGCACACGGCTGTAATAGGTATTTATTACCACTATTTTGTTTGTCTCTGCGATCAGCGCACTATATATTTTTGCACGATCGTAAAAACACAACTTGCTTGCAAGCCAGTCTTCTTCTTTTCAGTAAATTAAATGCATATAAGTAGTCGTAAGTTTTTGTATACAAAATTAACCCTTATACAGTCGAACTTCCCTATAGTGAATTCGCACGTGACCAGAAAATCACTTCATTATATAGAAACTTCATTGTAGAAAAATTATTATATTTTTTACCAACTTATATTTAAGTTTTAGTATAGATTACATTTATCCATTTTTCTTCCACATCAAAACCTTCTAATAAATTTAGAGATTCGAACAAGGAAGAGACATAAAGACATACTATTATATATTCACGTATATATATACATATATGTATATAAACTTAGCTCCCGTTTTTATAAAATTCTATGAAATATTTAACATTTTAAATTTCACCTTTTAAAGTTATTTAAGTTAGAATTGTAAAAATATATAATTGTCTTTTTATTAGCAAATCTCCTTTTGAGTTATCAATTTAAAAATGTCCTCTTCTGACTTGTTTTATCCAAGATGAATGTGAAGTTAAATTTGCCTTTTTCATATTTTCCATTATTTATTTGTTTGAATTGTTTTTTAATTTTTTCCTCTTGATTTCTATCTCTTTTTTTTTATTCCTTTTTTGAAAATTATTTTGCTCTATTTGCTGTGGAATTAATTTGTACTTTTATTGGATTAGAATATATGTTTTCTTTACCTTTCGAAGGTTTTAAATTTGTAGTTGTCATGACCTCTAGAGAATCTTTTTGGTTACAATTATAAAAATATACAATTGTCTTTTTATAAGCAAATCTCCTTTTGAATTATCAATAGAAAAATGTTCTCTTCTGACTTTGCTTTATCCAAGATGAATGTGAAGTTAAATTTGCCTTTTTCATATTTTCCATTTATTTGTTTGAATTGTTTTTTAATTTTTTCCTCTGGATTTCTATCTCTTTTTTTTTATTTAATTTTATTCCTTTTTTAAAAATTATTTTGCTCTATTTGCTGTGGAATTAATTTGTACTTTTATTGGATTAGAATATATTTTTTCTATATTTATATTATATTTTTTATATATTTTCTGAAATTCAATGGAATTAAATTCCTTGTGGTATATTTCACTTCACACACCTCGTCCATGTTTTTTTTTTATTATTATTCTGTGCTTAAATTAAGATCAGTTAGTGTGAATTTCATAACAAAATGTCCTGAAATTCAATGGAATTAAATTCCTTGTGGTATATTTCACTTCACACACCTCGTCCATGTTTTTTTTTATTATTATTCTGTGCTTAAATTAAGATCAGTTAGTGTGAATTTCATAACAAAATGTCCTGAAATTCAATGGAATTAAATTCCTTGTGGTATATTTCACTTCACACACCTCGTCCATGTTTTTTTTTATTATTATTCTGTGCTTAAATTAAGATCAGTTAATGTGAATTTCATAACAAAATGTCCTGAAATTCAATGGAATTAAATTTCTTGTGGTATATTTCACTTCACACACCTCGTCCATGTTTTTTTTTATTATTATTCTGTGCTTAAATTAAGATCAGTTAATGTGAATTTCATAACAAAATGTTCTGAAATTCAATGGAATTAAATTCCTTGTGGTATATTTCACTTCACACACCTCGTCCATGTTTTTTTTTATTATTATTCTGTGCTTAAATTAAGATCAGTTAATGTGAATTTCATAACAAAATGTCCTGAAATTCAATGGAATTAAATTCCTTGTGGTATATTTCACTTCACACACCTCGTCCATGTTTTTTTTTATTATTATTCTGTGCTTAAATTAAGATCAGTTAGTGTGAATTTCATAACAAAATGTCCTGAAATTCAATGGAATTAAATTCCTTGTGGTATATTTCACTTCACACACCTCGTCCATGTTTTTTTTTATTATTATTCTGTGCTTAAATTAAGATCAGTTAGTGTGAATTTCATAACAAAATGTCCTGAAATTCAATGGAATTAAATTCCTTGTGGTATATTTCACTTCACACACCTCGTCCATGTTTTTTTTTTATTATTATTCTGTGCTTAAATTAAGATCAGTTAATGTGAATTTCATAACAAAATGTCCTGAAATTCAATGGAATTAAATTTCTTGTGGTATATTTCACTTCACACACCTCGTCCATGTTTTTTTTTATTATTATTCTGTGCTTAAATTAAGATCACAATGTCCTGAAATTCAATGGAATTAAATTCCTTGTGGTATATTTCACTTCACACACCTCGTCCATGTTTTTTTTTTATTATTATTCTGTGCTTAAATTAAGATCAGTTAGTGTGAATTTCATAACAAAATGTCCTGAAATTCAATGGAATTAAATTCCTTGTGGTATATTTCACTTCACACACCTCGTCCATGTTTTTTTTTTATTATTATTCTGTGCTTAAATTAAGATCAGTTAGTGTGAATTTCATAACAAAATGTCCTGAAATTCAATGGAATTAAATTCCTTGTGGTATATTTCACTTCACACACCTCGTCCATGTTTTTTTTTATTATTATTCTGTGCTTAAATTAAGATCAGTTAATGTGAATTTCATAACAAAATGTCCTGAAATTCAATGGAATTAAATTTCTTGTGGTATATTTCACTTCACACACCTCGTCCATGTTTTTTTTTATTATTATTCTGTGCTTAAATTAAGATCAGTTAATGTGAATTTCATAACAAAATGTTCTGAAATTCAATGGAATTAAATTCCTTGTGGTATATTTCACTTCACACACCTCGTCCATGTTTTTTTTTTATTATTATTCTGTGCTTAAATTAAGATCAGTTAATGTGAATTTCATAACAAAATGTCCTGAAATTCAATGGAATTAAATTCCTTGTGGTATATTTCACTTCACACACCTCGTCCATGTTTTTTTTTATTATTATTCTGTGCTTAAATTAAGATCAGTTAGTGTGAATTTCATAACAAAATGTCCTGAAATTCAATGGAATTAAATTCCTTGTGGTATATTTCACTTCACACACCTCGTCCATGTTTTTTTTTTATTATTATTCTGTGCTTAAATTAAGATCAGTTAATGTGAATTTCATAACAAAATGTCCTGAAATTCAATGGAATTAAATTCCTTGTGGTATATTTCACTTCACACACCTCGTCCATGTTTTTTTTTATTATTATTCTGTGCTTAAATTAAGATCAGTTAGTGTGAATTTCATAACAAAATGTCCTGAAATTCAATGGAATTAGGTTTCTAGTAGTATATTTAACTTGAGAATATAATTTGGTAGATCACACGTGAACCTATTTTGTTTTCTTATTTTGACAATGACTACTATTCTCAATACGATTCTTGTAAAATATGTTCTGATTGGAACCCTCTTTTGCGCTGGGGTTTCCGTCTGAATGTTGTTTCTGGTTAGCAAATTAAGTTAAGATTCTGATTCTTCGCCAGTATCTGCTAACGAAATCGAAGACTGGCATTGGCATTCCATATATTTTTTTTTTTTTGTAATTAATCCTACGAGTTTTTTGAGCATATAATGTCAGAGTCCTGGCACTCGCGCCATCTTATATTTATTTTTCTTCGTCATAAAGGGGATTCCAACAAAGCCAAGTATGTTGCCCATTTAACATATAATTCAATTTAAAAATAGACTTTCCGAGTTCCGTATGGACGTATGATATTTCAATCAATGCTTCTCCGTAGACCGTAGATGTAGCATGGTATGTCAGAAGTACAACCATACACAGGAATCTTCATGTTTCATGGATCAAAGGCAAAATTGGTAGTTGAAGCACACTAGGTATGTGCAGCGAAGGCAAAAAACCATGCTAATGAAAGTTTCATAGAAATATGAGCATAAGCAAGTCGAGCATGCACGCAGAGCGAAACAAAGTAAATATGTCTGGCTCAATGTAAGCAAAGTGAGCAGCAATAGACACGTGACCGATGTATGCGAACAGTCAAACATTCAGGTCCTTCGCTGCAGTCACAAATCTAACCGAATCGTTTCATGATAAAACCAAATCTCGATAAGCAAAGAAAAACTTGAAAAACAAAGAAAATCTTCTTAACATAAGGAAATTGTCATAAGCAAAGCATGAAAATAAAGTAAATGTTCGTAGGTCGGTTAATGAAAAAGTGATTAAGGGAGCTAGGAATAGACGCTTGCAGCGCTCCATCATATAACATACCCATAGGTTAACGGGTGTAGCAGTAGATGGTTTTAGTAATTAATAAGTAGCCGCTATTCATGACCGCTAAAAAGAACAATGATAGTTAGTCTTGATTTGAGACTCATAAAAGTGCATAGTGCTGTTGTAGGTCTTTCATCTTAAAACTAATTTAAATAATTGTAACTTCCAATTTCTAAATGCGCATAGTGTAGTTCTAAATAAGCAATTATTTTAGTGCATACATACAAACAACATACCTTTTTAATATGAATTTTTGTAGACATGACACTCAAAAGAAAGCAACAACATTATTCTTGCGTGTGATTAGAAACAAATACATATTGTACTACATACATACACACAGGCTCACAAGCAAACGTTTTGCTCGCGAGCAATAAAAACAAACACAAGCCGCTCGTGAAGGTATTGAAGAAATCCATGTTTGATAGTGATATTGCTTGTGTTTCACAGACTATGAACAAAGCGAATGTTAAGCAAAAGAATACACAAACATCACTTCATTAACGTCAACTATTCAATGAAATATGCTTGTGGGAACCTTTTTAATTTTTTTTTTTTTTTGTCAGTGCAAGTACTCATTAATTTCTGAGCACTTCGTAAAAACGAAACACTCGCTGCACATCTCTGAAGCACACCCTTCCGATCTCGTCACAGGTCTGCTACTCCCTGTTATCAACATCGTCCGACTCAAAAGGAATCACTCCCTGGACCTACCATTCAGGTTTCCTAAAGGAGAGGTAATCTGCCACCTTTCATTGCATATTTGTTACATAAATAATAATAATTAATATAAAATGGTTGAAGTAATAATGAATAAAAAAATTTTAATGCAAAGCCAAAGTGGTATACCAGTGTTTTACAACCCCCATAGGCGGATAAATATCAAAACAGTAGCTTCAAACGTACAGCAACAACAAGTTTGGAGATTTGACCAAAGTATGCTGTTGCGAATACTAAAGTCATAAATCTTCGATTCTGGTGGCTGTCTGAATAGGTGAATTTCCATACCCTTTTCTTCTAACCTCCCAGTCCTGCGTCTCCCTCTGTAATTTAATGTTATCTTATAGAGTTAGAAATAAAGAAAAAGAACATGTTTTAAAATCCTATAAACTCCACTAGAGTGTTCGTGTTAGAAACAAAGCATACATTAAGTTATTAAATATTTTGTATATTTTGTTCATTCTGGGTATTATCGCCATACTACCGTAAATTTTTTTGCGTGAAAACGTTTCTCATAAACCATCGGAATACACACAATACAAATGCTTGATCAGCGTGACGTGACGAGTATGTCCGCCTGTGTGTGTGTGTGTGCAAATTAGTCATTCCATATTCAATAACCACACAAATTTCAAGACCATCGTACTTCTAGAGGGGGTACCTCCCAAACAGAACATGAAACAATAATCAGAAGATATAAAAAATGCGAGAAGAATATTGCAAATTCAGTATAGCCAAAGAAAATTTTCATTTTACTGATTTTCTACATACGAATGTATTCATGCACATAGCTCCACTGCTGTAATCAATGAATCATGTTTGCTGTCCCACTATCGGCAAAACGACCTGCGCGACGGAAAAGAAATATAGGAAACAGCAACAATTGGAAGATGACAAGCCGAGAAGTCCCGGGACATTCGAGACTCGAGACACGGTTGTTGAAATTGTATTGTAATAATGTTGGTCTTAAAAGATGTTAAGCTTTATTCTGAGTAACATTTAGCATTTATTCCATCATTATTTAGTCTACTTCTTCCGAAACAATAATTGACATGTTGCTGAAAAAAATTCAGCCTATAATGACAAATGATAATCTGGCGAAACGGTTCTTTGAAACTTTAAAAAGCTCGCCTAAAAGAAAGAAGACTTCAACGGTCCATCACACCTGCAGTCCCAAAAGTCGATTTTTTTTACATCGAACAGAATTTTTGAAAATATCCCTCGCATCCAAAAGTCAGAACTGGAAATATTGGACGCCGAACCCAGTACCAGTAACTCCATAGTACACAACGAACCCGACGACTCGTTTCAAAATCAAATTGAATAGGCAATCAAAAACGTCGTAAAAAATGTGCACGAAATTCTTGAAAAAAAAAATGAAGAGTAACATTAAAAAGAAATCGGAGTTTTTTGAAGTAACCGGAAAACACACTGAAAGTTTGGAACTACTTTACCATGCTTTAAATACAATAAAACCGACATCTGTTGAAAACGAAAGAGTGTGTTCCTTGTCCTGTTTTCTAAAATGGCTTTTTTTTATTTATACATCTCGCCTAAAATAAGCTCGATTCTAATTTTGTTTTGAGAAGTGTCAAAGACCCGGGACTTCTTTGATTGTGGGTTATCTCGTGTCCCGAAACATAACAACATAAGCTTATTGATAACTAAGCACTATCCTCACTATACTTCCCTTACCATCACCATAAAATCTCTGGCTCAACTATCAATAACTTCTTTCATACCACATAAAACCATGAAACTAATTTTAGACTTATGTAATTAAATACAAAGAAAACAACTTGAAAGTTTGTGATAATTTAAAAGATGTTGCTGTATTGCTTAGACTATAGGTTGGGTTCACAAAATATTGTTGCTTCTTCTGTTTGTGGGACAGTAGAGATGCAAGTACCAAAAATTACTAAAAAGTTAAAGAATGGCTAAAAAGAACTGATTTTGTTTGTGGTGAATCAAACGTTACATAAGAACCTCCACAGGAAAATGTGTTTTTTCCACCCTTACATATAAAACTTGGTTTAATGAAAAATGTTGTGAAGGCCATAGATAAAAATGGCAAAAGAATTTTGTATTTGAAAACTGTTTTCTCAAAATTAGGAGATACTAAATTAAAAGAAGGCATTTTTGTTGGTCCACATATAAGAAAACTTATAAAAAATAAGGAAATCGGTGAAAAGCTCATCAAGAGCGAACTAGTGGCTTAATTGTCTTTAAAGAAGGTAATTCAAGGATTTCTTAGGCAATTAAAAATATGAAAATACCGAGTTTTTCGTATAGGACTTGTTACAAAAATATGCAACGATGGGGTGCAGAATGTCTTTAAAAATACATTTCTTGCATTTTCATTTAGACTTTTTCTCCCCTAATCTTGGGATGGTGAGTGATGCACAAGGTGAACGCTTTCATCAGGATATGAAAGAGAAACTACCAAAATTTTAGCAGATTACTGTTCGTATATAATGGAAGAGGATCTTACTATTCACAAGAGTAAAAGTTAATGTTTCGTGAATTTCGTATTAAAATTCATGCGGTATTCATTGATTTATGGTACCTAAATTTATCGTAACTTTTGAATGTTACGTATTATAAGAGAACCGTTAATATTTTCGTGTTTAACAGGTGCAATTTAATAAGAAATAGTTGTTTTCATTAATATTATAAATGTAAAAGTTAAGAAAGGAAAAAAAATTTAAAAATAATATAGTTATTAAATTAAACGATACTTAAAAATCATTTTCATGAATAAATAATAAAGGCAAAAAATTAAAAAAAAAATATGCCACTGAATCCTCTGTTCTCATACATATTGGTGTTTCATATATTGTAAGAGTATATTAAATACACTTAACATAAATTTGAGCACAAATTGATGTAATACATTCTCAAAACAAACAACAAAATGAACACAAACAAAACTGAGAAACTGTGGTCTTATGAATTCTTAAACATCCTTCATAATATTTTATGTTATTTACTAATCTATTTTCATTATAAATTTAGAAAAATGTGTATAATAACATTTGGTTAAATAAAAAAGTTCTCAACTCAAAATTATACATACAATCCTGGGTATTTCCTTCTATGAGTTACAAACATTACAATAAAATGGTAATACTCGTACACTCATTCATTTGTTAAGGTTTTCATATTGAACGGTATCCAGAGGAGTTGCTAAGGTTAAACAGAAGAATTGGCACATACCAAATAAAAACAATGGATCTTTGGATCATAGCTTTTTTAGTTCATTGTTGTTGTATATAGAAAAAATATTTTGTATTTATGTGTATGCACCTTTCACAGCAGCTTAAATCACTGTTGTCGGACCCATTGTAAATCGACTACTACGTCTTTCTGTTTGTGCAAGTTAAACTATGAAACGACTTAACTTAAATACGGTTTTCACTGGTGTATTGTAGCAAACTTCATGTAACGTATAGTGTTTATTTCATCAAAATCGGTCGAAATTAGTGAATCAAATTTCGCATATAAATCTTTGTGACATATTTTCAAATCAATCAAGAAGTCTTTTTCAAACATCTATTTTTGAATAATGAGTCACAACAAAGTAGAATAAATTTCATTCTTTCTATCATTTCCATGCAATGCCGATTTGGATAATATTTTGCCGGGGCATAGCAAAGCACGCCGTAACAGCTAGTATCTAGTATATATGTATGTAACGTACGTGTATCAATCGAGTATCAATTTTTTATCTAATTCAAATCATTTATTGATACCGATTATTATCAATTATGCAAGCACATAATTTCCCATATTCTCAGCTAAAAATTTCAGTGAGAGTCAGTAGATAAGCTGAGATCAATTGAATATAACTAAGTATATTTTACTATGAAAAACTATGAATACAATAACAGGATGTCATAAAAAAAATGTGAAGTGTATTTAAGCTTTGGTGAGACCAATGTTGGTTTTTATCTTTTAATTTCTCTCTGCTTAATGTTAGCTTACAACAGCGTGTCCTAGTAAGTTTGTTTAATTTTTTTTCTTACGCTATCCTTCGCTTTGGTTGACTGTGATATAGTCGCATCCGTGAACATCATTACGTGTTCAAAAAACCACAGTAAAGTCATCAACAAAATTGAATTTTCATTGTATGGTCAACCAAAGGGCGATACCACTTTATATCAGATCTCCGTTTATGTAGCAATTTTCTTTACTCATCATTCACATTCTGTGCTACTTTTCCTCTTGTTTATTTTTATTTTATCACCTTTTTTACCCTTCTTCATCGACTCTCGAATACTACTTACTTACTTACTTACTTACTACTTCTATTGCTATTCTTTAATGTAGTATAGTGACACCATAAGCAACGACAAGATAACTTATGTAGGTACACATACATAAGTATATATTGTATATACATTAAATATATATATATATATATTGTACTCACGTTGACATCTTTACCTTTGCCATTGCCTTTTCCTTTGGCTATTCGTTATTGTTGTTGTTATTATTGTTTGGTCATTGCCAGCGCGTTATCCTGTGATCTCGTTTTAAATAACCAAAGCGCATTGTTGCCTTCTTCGTTCGTTTGCACTTACATCCATATGTATACACAAATTTACTTATGTATTTAGGAGTATATATAGTTTCTATAGTTTTTATAATTGTATTTACTCCCCTGCATGGTTTTATCAAGAGGAATACCATCATCTGCTTTACACTGTTATTCGTTACAAAATTACCCACGATAAAAATTGAATTACTTTCATAGTTCTCCTAGCAGTTTCAACTCCCACATTCATGCTTTAACTTCATCGTGTTGTTCTTTATCAACTTAACCACGTCCTGCTGCATAAACTGCATTATTTAGCGACCACCATACGCCCATTGATGGCTTCGTCCTTTTGTCCAATCTTCCATACATCCATCCATTCATCCATCCATTCATCCATCCATTCATCCAACATTAAACCAGACTCACTTATTATACTAGTTCGTATCGCTGAAACAGTTTTTCTGTTGCTGTTGAGTTTGTCACCAACGCTTAGATTCGTTTGTCGCTCAATCCTTGACTCCTTACATCTCTAGTCCGCCATCGCTTTTCAAGACTACATGATAAATGAGTTGCAATAGATGACAGCGAATCAACTTAAGTGTATTTCTCACTCGCGTTCCTCATCGTCGTCGCCATTCTTTTTCGCTTAGCAATATATTAAAGCAATAAACAGCATTGAACCATCATCCTCCATCTTCTCTGGTCTATGATCATTGTGTTTGTGGCGGAAAATAGGAAAATAAGAAAAACGTTTCTCTGTAATTTCATTAAAATAGGTTCATTCTATTCAATCAGTTGGACCAAACCAAAATCAATGTATAAAAGATAACTTAGATCCGAAGGAGTCACTTGCTTTTACTGTTCTTTTAGCTAATAGACAAGAAAGTGCAAAAAACAAATGAGAAAAATGAAATTGATCCAGCTAATGTTATTACAGACTGTACTTTGTATAAATAAAAGAAAAATATGAAGATGATTAAGGGGTAAATGAAATCAAAGCAAAAATAATGAATGGAAAAGAATCAAAAAAGCTTGTGAGCACTTTCAAATGAATTAAAGCGAAATCCATTTCATGAAAAACAATCTTAATTATTCATATTTCATTAGTGAATGTATATATTCTCCATCTCCATCTTCACCTTGCAAAACCTCACTCACCTACTACCCAATTCACTCAATCAAGTGAATCTCTGGCAGTCACGCAGTATAACAGTAAGTAAGCTAGGGAGGGAGCAACGTTACAAACGGACAACAGTGGCCAAACTTCGAGTGTGCAACGCTTCAGTTAACTTAAGGCTTGAGAAGAACCCAACCTTTACTTGGATGGATTAGATTGGCTGGGGATTGGATGGAATAGAATGGGATGGCGTCTTCATGTTGTTTTAAAATTTACAGCACAATTAAAGGTGAGCAAGCGAGTGAACGAGCGAGCCACAGGCAAAAAATATTTGTAAAATTACAAACCGAAGACGAAGTCGAGAATGCATGCCAAGCAAAGGACTGAATGGACGGATAGCGTCACTAATGACTACGAAGATTTTTCTTGTTTTCAAAATACCAAACGCCATTAAAGAATGAAAGGTAAACCAAGTAACGAAGTAGAAACAAAAGAAGTCTCATCTCAGGAAGAAGGCAACCCAGAAGTGAAATCTCTGTACATCATTTGTGCCCACTTTGGTCTTTGGTAACACAGCAACTGCTGCTGCTGCTGCTCTTGCTGTTCCTTGTTGCTTTCTTTCAAAGTAAAGTCGATTCAGGACATAAGGAAGAAAAAAATAAAGAAAAAAGGTAGCTTAAGGAACTAAAGACAAATATACCAGTGTACTAAAGTAAATGGGTTGATGAATGAATGAAGAAAAAAGACGCAAAAAGCAAAGAAGTAAGGAGGAAGTCGAAGGCGAAGGCGAAGGCGAAGAAATTGTACCGGTAACCGACATTAAAAATTTACACGCAATCAGAAAATTGTTCATGAAGCGCTCATCAAGCGCTAACATTCTTTAATTTACCACTCAAGCCCAAATAAGGAGGATGGAGCAATGCAGCGATGGAACGATAGATAAATTAGGATGGCAGTATGCCCCTGATGCTAATGGTGGCAAAAGTCAAATGGGTGCAAACAGAAATGTGCGTAAAAATGCGCTAAGTGTCTTCGATAAGTGGTAAATGGAGGGCAGCAGGCAAGTCAACTTAATAAGCTTGAGTCAGTTGACTGTTCATATCTTTTGTTTTAATCCTTGGGTATTGGCTAAGTCAAGTCAAGCAGCACTCAAGGTAAAGCGTGAAAGTAATTTGTTGGTCATTTTTATGGCATGGATGAGTTGTTGATAACGATGAAAGTGAATAAAGAATGATGAAGGTAAGGATAGCATCGCTAATATCATCATGATTATAATATATACATACATACTTATATACGCCTTGTTGTCCTAGTTAATTTGTATATAAAAAAAGACAAAAAATTCAAACATGAAATAACTAAACACCAATCCTAAATAAAAACATGTTTGTTTAAGGTGGTGGTGAAGGTACTTTATGCATACATAGTTACATGTATCCAATTGACCACAACTTTTATAATGACATACTACATATACCTACTATTTTTATTGATCTGTCTATATAGCTATGTATAATATAATGCATATAGTTACATACTATTGTATCTGTTTGCAACATTTATATATCTTTATGAGTATTTAGGCAATGCTGTCCACTAGGAAAGGTCACTCTGATTTATTATTATCCTTGACTTGTTGTACAAATACTTTGACTTGGGGACTAAAAGACATAAAGACACACATAAAGACGACTACGTGTTCTATTTAGATTTTTATTACTTGTCCTTGTTGCTTTGCTTTTGTCGCTCGTTTTCATGTGAGCGCCAGCTGTAAACTCATCTATGTTGATCAGAGACTTAAAGCTTACAATAATTTGTTAAATAAGAAAAATATTTATACTATTTATGTACATCTAAATTGTTGTACTGAAGATTCAAAGACTAATTTCTAAATACATTTTTGAACTTACATATACTCCTACAATACAATAAGTATAGTATAGTATAGTATAGTATAGTATGATTTGATATGTACGAGTGTGTGTCTGTTTGTATATTCGAAGTCATGCTGACGCTATTAATAAACCAAAATGTGTTCGCGCGAATGCGTTGTAAATTTTTAATAACAACGTACTTTATTAAAAATTTACACAGATTCCCTATGCCCGTTGGAACGTCGCGACAGAAAACAATCTTTTCTCATTCAACATTTCGGTTTCATATAACATAGAGACAGACAGAATCAGAAATGTCAGGAAAATACAAAATTTCATTGCCAAGCAAAAGGAAATTCAACGAAAAACATATAAAGAAATAAAGTTAAAGCAAATATTATGTGTTAATATTTGAAAAATATTGTAAAATCTTTATTTTTATTTAAAGATAATTAACAATTGAGTTTAAATAATAGTCGATTTTTTTAACATTTGATTTTCGAACTTTTAACTATCCATGGAATTGGAATTTTTGAAATATTGACAAACCAAAGAATGTCAAAGAATTTAATGCTCAGTCGTGTCATCATCTATAAAATTATCGGCTACTGAAATGTCTTTACAAACAATATTTAATATATCTAAATATTTTATTTTTTTATTTGTGGTATACATAGATATCGATTAACCGATTAATCGATGTTTTGATGAAATAATCTGTTGATTGATACAACCAGAGACTGCTGAAAGCAAAAAATGAAAAATATCTGTCAGTTCTTCTTCATTAATTGCAGTGAGAGTAAGTCAACATCTGATTAATACGGCTTTGGAGAACTTGGTTTCTCACAAAGATGGAGGCACTTTGGAACACAAAATCATTCAAAGTATTGTTTGCATGATTTGTAAGAATACATAACCTTTCTCAGTAATTGGGTTTTCCCGACTGAAATTTGAAATTGAAATTGGATATTAATCGATTAAGCGATTTAAAAAAAAAAAATTAAATGGTGTATCGATTAATTAGTAAAAAATAATAATCAATGTCATTAATCGATGTTTATTTTTTCGATACCCATCCCAAATTTTTATTAACAGCGAAGACCAAAAAACTTCATCTTTAATTTTTGCACACTTTTTCTTGTTATTGCAGATTGCAACATTCATAAAGTATTTCATCATCAAAGTGTATTTATGGGGGCAAGGTTCTGGTAAATGAGCCAGGAGCTTTATACGCTCAACAGCGTCCATACGTGGTGAGGAGCCACATCCTGCAAGAGGTGTCCCTGCTATTTTGAACTAAATATGGCGGATCTAGAGAGGCAAACTCGATAAAACCCGCAATCCCGGGTGTCTAACAACCGTGCCCATGGGATGAATGGACGAAGATTCTGTTAAGGAGCTGGAGAAGACTGACCACAAATTGAGGTTTGGCGTAAGGTACGCCAAAGTAAAAATTGTCCGGTCGGAGGAGCCAGATGATTTGCACGTTGCAAATAGGCTGATGGATGACCTGGTGCTTCAGGATGAAGCGACTAGCACACCGGTAAGACTTTCCGATGCTGAAAGTCGTACAGATTAATCTTAAGCATTCCAAGAATGCCACGGATAATCTCGCCGTCTTTCTAGGCGAGGAAGACGTCGACATCTGCATAGTTCAAGAGCCCTGGGTTAGAGGCACTGACATTCTGGGGCTTAAGAACAAAATGTACAAACTACTGTATACTAAGATATGTGGCAAGCCCAAACATGTATTTTAGTAAAAAATAATATCAATGCTTTCCTTTTTGCTGAATGACCGCCAGCGCAACAACCATGAACACTTCACTACTCCTGGGATGCGACGCCAATGCACGTCACACGCTATGGGGAAGCACCGAAGACAATGAAAGGGGTGAGTCGCTTTTTGATGTTATTAGTAGTTCAAATTTGTTAGTTTGCAATAGAGGAACTACACCTACCTTTACTTTCCCTAGTACAGTAGACTTCCCGGGTTGGGAGGAGGTACTTGACGTTACTCTTTTGTCCGAGAATTCAGAGGTTCAGGTGAAAATTAAAGGGTGTCCAACAAAAGATCTTTCTCTAATCATAGCTGGATACTCTACAATCTGAATTTGAAGACAAAGGATATTGCTCCATTTAGAAACCCACGCAATATAAAATAGGATGTTTTTACAAGAGTAGCTAAATCGAAACTTAACTCTGTTAGATGTTTTAATATTGACGCCAGGGATGAAATTGAGAGGAATGCTAAACATCTTGAGGAAGCTTTCGGTAAAGCTTACAAGATATCCTGTCCAATTAGAAGTTGATAAAGCTTCCCACATTGGTGGAACGAGGATCTCTCTAAGCCCACGGAGACGCCTAAGAAGTCCTTCAACCAGTGTTATAAGGATAAAAACTGGAAAGCATACAAAGAATGCCTCAAGACTTATAAGGAACGTCAAAAACGACGGATGAAAAGAATTTTGTGAGTCGGTTGAGTCCACTTCTGTCTCAGCAAGGCTTAGTAAGGTTCTGTCCAAGGAACGGGTTGACTCCTCTTTCCTTAAAAAGGAAGATGGTACATGTGACGGAATCTTCTACTGAAACACTTGATCTACTACTTAACTCACTTCTCTGACTGCAAAGATGTGTCAACTGGTTCTGAAGTATCCGTAAGATTGCGACAATCTTCTCAAGATCAGAAGATTTTGTATTCCATCAAAA